>MU700789.1:99772-146331 GCA_026770625.1 Nicotiana glauca | reverse complement strand
AGTCCCTTCATCACTGATTAAAGCACGTGGAGTCCCAAATCTTGAGAATATGTTCTTTTTCACAAACGCAGCTACACCATGGCATCGTTCGTTGTTAAAGCAACTGCTTCAACCCATTTTTACATATAATCAACAGCTAACAGAATGTATTTGTTCCCTCTGGATGGTGGAAATGGCCCCATAAAATCTATCCCCCACACATCAAAAAGCTCAACTTCTAGAATGTTATTTAAAGGCATCTCATGTCTTCTAGTGATTGTCCCAGTTCTCTGACATTGATCACACTTCTTTACAAATGCATGGGTGTCCTTGAATAAAGTCGGCCAAAAGAGAACAGATTGTAGCACTTTTGCAACTGTTCTATCCCCTCCATGATGGCCTCCATAAGGTGATGCGTGACAATCATATAACACCAATTCTACCTCATTTTAGGGAATGCATCTCCTCATCAACTGATCAGCACATTGCTTGTACAAATAAGGTTCATCCCAGTAGTAGAAATTTACATCATGTAGAAACCTCTTTCTTGCTTCAGATTTCATTTCAGGGGGTAGGACCCCACTCATAAGGTAATTCACATAGTCTGCGTACCATGGGGAAGGGTCTTGGGTTATTGTAAAAAGTTGCTCATCTGGAAACACCTCTTTAATTTGGTCACCCTCTTCCACATGATCATGATTTTCCAACCTTGATAAGTGGTCAGCTACTTGGTTTTCTGTCCTTTACCATCAGCAGTTTCAGTATTGTTAGACAAATATGCGAATGATTTTGAAGAACCTAAAGGACTGCACCCACCTAGGGATTGTGATCATTCCATCTCTTTAATTCCAGAAGCACAACCCTTCAGCTTGAGGCCTTATAGATATTCCTATGATCAGAAGAATGCTATTGAACAAATGGTTTGGGATATGCTACAAGCTCAGACAGTGGTACCTAGTCAGTCTACTTTTGCATCACCTGCATTGTTAGTAAAGAAGAAGGATTCCTCTTGGAGACTATGTGTGGATTACAGAAGGTTAAACTCTTTAACAATCAAGAATAAGTACCATATTCCTATGATAGAGGACTTGTTAGACGAGTTGAAAGGAGCCAAAGTTTTCTCTAAGATAGACCTTAGGTCTAGCTATCATCAAGTGAGAATGAAGTCAGAAGATAAGCGCAAGACTGCTTTTCAAACACATCATGGACTATGGCAATTCAGGGTTATGCCATTTGGCTTAACAAATGCACCAGCCACCTTTTAGTCCTTGATGCATCAAGTTTTTGGGGCATATATAAGGAGGTTTATCTTAGTCTTTTTTGATGATATAATGGTCTACGATTTATCATTGGATGAACACTTGAAACACTTGCAGATTGTCTTAAACTTGTTGAGGCAATATGAATTGTTTGCCAAGAGATCTAAATGTGACTTTGCCCAGCCACAAGTAGAGTACCTTGGTCACATTATCAATGGTCAAGGTGTCAGTACAGATCCTAGCAAAATTTCAGTAATGGTTACTTGGCCCCTACCTAAAAATATCAAAGAGTTAAGAGGATTCCTCGGCCTCACTGGTTATTATAGAAGGTTTATTAAGGGTTATGCTACACTTAATAAACCTTTGACTATATTGTTGAATAAAGGGGGTTTCCACTGGAATAATGAAGCTACTGAAGCTTTGGAGGCACTCAAGAAGTCAATGACTAATGCCCCAGTTTTAGCCCTACCTGATTTTAGCAAACCATTTGTGGTGGAAGTAGATGCTTGTGGCACAGGTGTGGGAGCTGTTCTTATGCAAGATAGGAGGCCCACTGCCTTTCTTAGTCAGGCACTAAGCCTAAAGCATAAAGGTCTCTCAACATACGAGAAAGAGTTGATTGCCTTATTGCATGCTGTCGACAAATGGAGACATTACTTGATCCCTAGTCATTTCATTATAATGACTGATCATTTTAGCCTTAAGTTTCTCCAAGAACAGAAAATCACCACTGCCTTGCAGCATAAAGGCTTGACCAAGCTAATGGGGTTAAGTTTTGAGATCTATTACAAGAAAGGAATTGATAATTCAGTAGCAGATGCCCTCTCGAGGAGGCAAATGTCAACAGAAGTTGTTGCTGCTTGTCAAATATTAATACAATTGCAACCAAAATGGATGGAGGAGATCAGGAATAGTTATGAAGGGGATGAGAAAGTAACTAAGATAGTCTGTACTTTTACAGTTGATCCTACAGCTTCAACTAAAGTAACACTGCAGCAAGGCATCCTTAGATTCAAAGGGAAGGTATGGATCGGTAAGCAAGGAAATTTGAGACAGCAATTGGTACAACATGTGCATTCTTCCAATTTGGGAGGTCACTCAGGCATCACTGCTACCCTCCATAGAGTTAAATCTGTGTTCTATTGGCCCTCAATACTGGAAGATGTTAAAAAGGTGGTCAAGAACTGTGAAATATGTCAAAGGTGTAAGAATGAACAAGTGGCATATCCGGGTTTATTGCAACCTCTACCAATACCCTCCTGACCTTGGGAACACATATCGATGGATTTCATTGAAGGTTTGCCCAAGTCAAGAGGGAAAGATACAATTATGGTTGTGGTTGATAGGTACAGCAAATATGCCCATTTCTTAACTTTAACTCATCCTTTTACTACAGTACAAGTAGCTTCATTATTTCTGGACTAGATCTATAAGTTGCATGGCTTACCTAGTAGCATAATTTCCGATAGAGACAAGGTCTTTCTTAGTATCTTCTGGAAGGAGCTCTTCAATTTGTTGCAAACTAAGTTAGTTTACAGCTTAGCCTATCACCTACAAACAGATGGTTAGACTGAGAGAGTAAACAGGTGCTTGGAAAATTATTTGAGGTGTATGACCAGCCATAAACTAGTGGAGTGGAGCAAATGAATTGTAACGACTCGACCGGTCGTTTTGCGCCCTGGCGTGTCATTCAATAGTCTGAGGCCATGAGAAACTTTATTTCAGGTGTTGTGACTTGTATGTGTGGTCGGAATTGAATTTTGGGAAGTCCAGAGTTGATTTGGAAAGAGAATTCTTGTTTCGGAAGCTTAAAGTTGAAAGAATGAACTAGGATTGGAATTTTTAGTAAACGACCGCGGAATCGGGATTTGAAGGTTCAAGCAGGTTCGTATGATAATTTCGGACTTGGGCGTATTGCCCGGATTGGGTTTTGGATAACCCGGGAGTGTTTTGGCACCTATTGTGGAAGTTAGCATTTTATAAGAAATTTTATAAGTTTGGCTTGAAGATCATTTCAGTGTTATCGATGTTCGCTTGGGATTCTGAGACTGTGAATAGCTCCGTATGGTGATTCTGGAGTTGGGGGCACGATCGGAGGTGAATTCGGAGGTCCGTATGACATTTTGAAGCCATTTGGCTAAAGATAAAAATTTGAAGGTTTTTGAGAAGTTTGACCGGAAGTGGACTTTTTGATATCGGGGTCGGAATCCAATTTCGGAAGTTGGAGTAGGTCTGTAATGTCAAATATGACTTGTGCGCAAAATTTGAGTTCAATCGGACGTGATTTGATAAATTTAAACATCCGAAATAGAAGTTTGAAGTTCTACAGTTCATAAAGCTTGAATCGGGGACAAATTCATGGTTTTAGCGTTGTTTGATATGATTTGAGGAATCGAGCATGTCCGTAATGTGTTTTGGGAATCGTTGGTAGGTTTGGTTGAGGTCCCGGGGGCCTCGGGTGGATTCCGGGTGGTTAACGGATCGAATTTGGAGTTGAAAAAAAGCAGAGGCAGCTGATATCTGGTCGTTCCGCACCTGCGAAGATTTGGCCGCAGGTGCGGAGCCGCAGAAGCGGCTAGGAAGACCGCATATGCGGATTTTTGTAAGGGGAGCTGGGACCGCAGATGCGGTCAGGGAGCTGCAGATGCGGGACCGCATCTGCGGAAAAGGAAGCATAGAAGCGGAAGCTGGCGGCTTGGGAAGGAGCCACAGAAGCGGTGTTTTGACCGCAAAAGCGGAACCGCAAAAGCGGAAATAATTCCACAGAAGCGGAAATCACTGGAGCAGTAAGATCTTTAAAATTCAGGGTTGAGTTCATTTCAACTCCATTTTTCTTCCATTAGAGTCGATGGGGAGCAGCTTTGAGGTGCCATTTTCGTCGCTTGTCATGAGGTAAGTAATTTATGCTAGCTTTGAGTTAAATACAAGATTATATCATGGAATTAGCATGGAAATTGTGGGAAAAACTGGGTTTTTTTGAAAAAACCTAGAAACTTGATAAATTGGATTTTACCATAAATTTGAGCATGGAATTAGTAGTAAATTATATATTTGAGCTAGTGAAGCTATGGGTAGAGTATATCTTCGAGAAATTTCGGATTTCGGGCACGTGGGCCCAAGGGCATTTTTGTCAACTTTTCGTTCGGGGTTAGGAATTGTTACAAATTGGGTTGTAAAAGTTAATTGAGCCTATATTAATGGATTTGAATAATCAATGGCTAGTTTTGGAGCATTGTACGTTGGTGCAAGTCTTCGGAGGGATGTAGGATGCCGGTTAATAGTCTTCGGAGCGAGGTGAGTCTCCTTTCTAACCTTGTAAGAGGGAAATGTCCTCATAGGTGTAATATTTAATTATGTGCTCCTATTTGTGGGGGCTACGTACGCACGAGGTGACTAGAGTCCGTGCGTAGCTACTATTATGCTGTTGTCCGGGTAGTTAGGACCCATAAGCATGTTATAATTGGATTATTTATGAATCCATTGATAGCTTGAATTTCTTGAATCACCTTGGATTAGTAAATGAATTTAAAAGGAGATTAAACATCATTTTCCTAAATTGTTAAAAAGAGAAATTGTTTTAACTGGATAAATATCCCCGATAAGTTCCTAATTGACTGATTGAGCATGTATCTCTATGTGTACCTGCGTCGCATGCATGATTCGCGAGCATGGTATGTGTTTATTTATGAAACGGGCCGAATGCCTCGGCAGATTAAATAGATGCATCTGTGGTTCGGGCCGTTCGACCCTCGGCAGTGCACAGTTTACATTCCTGTTGGATCGGACCGTCGCCTCGGTGTGATTTGCGTATGTTATTTGTCTCTTGAGAATTTTAAATGTGAAATTTGCCCTTCGTGGCTTGATATAAATTGATAAGATAATAAAGAATAAACCTTGTAAATCCTTGATTATTTGTTGAAGGTGTTTACTTGTTTTCCGGCTTTGTGAATTAGAACTACTATATAAATCCATGATTTTCCTCACATTTCTAGAATAATTGTTAATTAACCTCTAGTAAGTGTCGAATTTGACTATCTCGTCTCTACTTCATACTACACTTCTGTGCATTTTTGTTGCACATGTATAAGTAACTCTAGTGGCTTACTGGGCGTAGCAGCGCGGATGATTCTGGGACAAGGTGAGCTGCATTGTTCGAGGCGACCCGCAGCTAGTGTAGTTCCTTTCAGCATTTTTGTATTTATTTCCTATCCAGACAGATGTTGTATTTTAATTTCCTTATCAATAGATGCTCATGCACTTGTGACACCGGGTTCTGGGATGGTTTTCGAAAGATGTGTACTAATAGTTATTGCTTAATTTGAATTGAAGTAGAGATTGTTTTAATTATGAAAAAATGGAAAGAAAAATCCTAGATTTTTAAAGGTATTAAAAGAGGATTTAATTGATAATTTAGTTGGCTTGCCTAAGAGAGGTTTCCGGCGCCGCCACGACCCTTAGTGGATTTTGGGTCGTGACAACATGGTATCAGAGCACTAGGTTCCATCGGTCTCACGAGTCATGAGCAAGTCTAGTAGAGTCTCGCGGATCGGTACAGAGACGTCTGTACTTATCCTCGGGAGGCTACAGGGCTGTTAGGAGTACCTCCCTTCTTGATTTCCTTATCATGCGGTTCAATTCCTTGAGGCTTATGCCTTTGATTTCTTCCTACTCAATCTTATGTGAGCGCTTGTTATAAATCGAAAATTGAAGGATTGTAATGGCGCTACAAATGTGGTGCGAGATGATTTTTCCGGTATAGTTGATTGGACTATTATAGTCACCTTATGAAAGGATATTCTAGTGTTCAGCTCAGTAATAGAACTTCTAAGAGCCTTGAGGCTAGGCACAGGTTGCCGCAATGCTAATGAGAGATTATTCCGCGGTATTGGTGTGATGGTAGGATGTTTGCCCACGCATTGGGGCAGTGAATGACTTGAAGGGAGGTTTACTCAGTGTGTAATCAAGGGGTTCACAATTTAATTCCCGGCAAGGGAAAGGCAGTCAGACTAAGGGTGGTCAGATGTGGGCTGGTGGAAGTAATGAGACTTGGTAATTGCAAGCGTGGTGGAGCTTCCTTCCATGATGGGATGTCGTTGTCCTAATTGAACGTACTATGTTTGTTTGTGTTATGATCTTCTACAATTCGCCTTTGGGGAAAGATATTGTGAAACAGTATCGGAGGTACAACCGTCAAATATCGCAGGGTGCGGTGGTTCAGGATCAAATCAGTATTTCTAATGTGTGCGGTTCGATGAAGATGACCTTCGAAAAAGTTTAAAGCTAGTAGCAATTTGTGGATTCAAGTGCTATGAAGATAAATTTTATTAAGGCAGCAACTGAACAACAAAAGATGAGAAAGACATGTCGGAAGCGTCAGGCGGAGTTTTAAGCTTCTAAAAGGCTAGGTTTAGGAAGCGCAGGTCGAGACGTTGATTAAAGAAGTGAGTTTGCCCAAGTGGGAGAGTGGCAGAGTTGCATATGGGCTTTGCAGTGGGATGACCATATACCTTAAGGAGGGTTTGAAGTGATTTGAGAATATTAGCGCTTGGTTATTGGGGTCTACGGATCTAATTTGAAGTAGGGATTCTTGTGTGGCAGGAGATTTAATATGACTGAAAGGGGCCGCTTAAATGAAGAAGGATGCAGCATAACTTTGAATTGGAAGAATGTTTCCGCGCGTTTAAATGATGACCAAGGGGCGGGGGGTAAAGGACCTGTGCAGTTGGAAAGTGATCTCAGACCCAGTATAGGTTATTGATATCGAAGTGATTATGACCCGTGCAGCGGCGTTGGAAGAGGCCGGGGAGAGCTTCTATAGGTGTGTTACCCAAGTGAGCAGGTTAGCAGTCGCGTGGTTGGCAAGGCTTCTGCGAAGAATCCTATCGGTTATATAGCAAAGGAATCGGTTGTGCAAATATGTTGATGAGTCAGAATATAAGAAGGGGTTTTACGGAATAATTTCGAGAGCTTTGGCGGTTGATTGTGCGAGGTTATGTTAATAAGAGATAAAGAGGACAGGTGAATTCCGGATTTGTGGTATGATGGCTTCAAGCTAAGTGGGAGAGTCCTACCGCCTATGATGGGGTTGCAGAGTTAACTGCTCGTTAGGTTTATGGTTATTAGCATATTGATGAGTTATTCCAGCCACAGGAAAAGACCATAAGTGGTAAAATGAGTAGATGAATTGTTGGGGCGTGCTATGGTTGGCCTTATTGGCTCATGTTCGAACTTGGGAAGAGATTCAGGATTTATGCCTTGTATAGATGCAGGTTTCAGAGGAAGTGATTTTGCTGGGTGCTTCGTTGAGAGGGTATTCGTGTGTTATAAGATTCATGGGGTGGATTATATTCGGGACCTATCAGAGCGGGTGGCTCTCAGTGATGGTCCTAGTGAATTCAGGAGTTAAAGTGTGATGCCTATCGATTTCGAGCCTATGGGTACGGCTAAGAATCAAGCTTGGAAAACAGCTTATGAGAAGAGGCATAGAATGTTCCGGAATGTTTTGGCTTGTGATGTAGCAAATGGGAGGTATGAAATGGTTAGTGGAATTTGAGACAACATGGTCTCGTGATTCAAGGTCACTCGGGGTGAGTGTGGATGGAGTATGTTATGTGTTGAATGGAGTTAGTATCATTTCTAAGGCAAGCAAGGATAAATTAGAAAAAGGTAGATTGATCAGCCATACTTGAATTGGCATATTGGGGCCAGTGATCAGTTTATTCCGCGTGATCAAGTTATGTGTATGATTTGTGGCGGTGCGTGTGAGGCTTGTCGGCTGCCGTAATTGATGTCATTCGAAAGTATTCTTCTGTTCTGGCTTGTTAAGTGGAAGTGGATTCCGGAAGGGCTATGGTGGCTTGGACCACTACTTAGAGATTTGTATATCCTACGGTTATGGGAATTTACCTGTGTGTTGCTATGATTCTCCTGAAGTGAGTTAAGTGAAAAGTTCTTATGTGATGAAGTGCTAAAATATTAATGGTTTCGGAGTTACGATGAGGATCATGTTCTATCGTATATTGGCACGTGGGTTGTAGTGAGTAGCATGGAAATTCGAAGTGAGGATCGAGGTTGCAGTTTGGTGCTGGTAAGGATGTCACGAGCTTGGATGAGCAAGAAAAGGGTGTAATGTTAAAGTAAATTGGTATTGTATTCAGCGTCACCTGGGATCGATGTGTTGTGAAAGAGGCTTTGCATCCTGGTTAAGGATTCTTGATCACTTTTCAGCGTTAGTGCAGCCGATGGTTTAGATGTGCGGACCCGTTATTTATTTCGGAAGATTGTGGGAGCGTGTCCCACGGAAAGATTGTACGAGTGTTACATGTAGTCACTTGTTTGACTAAAGATTTAAACCAAGTATGAGGAATTGTGGTAATATCATTAATTTGAGAATTTATGCCTGGAGGGCACTTCGTTTATGAGGTTATGAACTGAGGAGGTTTGCTCCGGTTACGACGGTTGTTCGTATGTATTATGAGGAAAGGGGAGTTAGTATGGACCTTTGAAAGGTTATTGGCTTAGTTTGATGTGATCATGATCGACTTGAGGTCGATGGATGGATTTAAATGTGAATATGGGCTCTATGTCAGGCCAGTTGTGTTCATTTCAGTAATGCGCTCCTTATGGAGTAGTCAGGGTGTTATTTCATTGTCAGATATTTCATGTAGTGATACGTTACGCCGTGTGAGTTGTGAGACGACTTCAAAAATTGTTTATGTGTTAAGGATCCGCATGGAAATGACGTATTATGAGCAAAATGGCTCTTGAGATTCAGATTGTATATCGCACCTCAGTTGTGCTTGAGTTTTGCAGCTTATAGCGCTATATGTCCCCTCATGGATGGTATTATGCACTTAGTGTGCTTGTGACCAAATCCGATATCTTGTTGTAACGAGCAATTTAGCTCGATGTATATCTCCTTATGTGAGTTCTACGTGTGGATCGGTTGGTACACCGCCATGGGTATGTTATTTGGATCGGGTGGCACGCCACCAAGGTTATGTTGTTTGGATCGGGTTGTGCGCCGCAACAGCGTAATGTTTAGTACAGTTCCCCATATCTGTTTATTGTGTTCTGTTTCTTATTTTCTGAAGGAAGCTCATATTAGTTGTGTGCCCGCGTCGCATCTATGATTCGCGAGCGGGGTAATTAAAATTCCTTTCAGAGTTCATTTTCCTTTTTGTATCGCATTGTAATTGGTAGCCTATTGGCACATTGTGGCATCATATGAGACTTTTGGTCATGTCAGGGTGGCTTATTGCCTGAGCAGTTCATACTAGGTAAGACGAGGTTGTTGGATTTAGGATCAGTGCAATCTGATTTCGTGAAATATATTAAGGAGCATAGATCATTATTTGGTTCAGAATGTGGTAATGTTACTTGACAGAAGTATATTCTCAATGATTGGTTGGCTCGGCAGTTGATTATGAATTTCTGCACATCTCTTCCATCGTGGTGTTATTGTAAGAATTAGAGCAAGTCCTATGTAGGTCATGAGGTGCAATGTGAGCCTCAGATTCGTGGAATTTCGATTAATTGATCAGAGAAAGTTATTGTGGTCCTATGAGTAAAGTGGTGCAAGTTGTGAAGTCAGCAAAGTTATGCAGTCATGTCTGGGTACAACGTGTAGTTATTAATATGATGAGCGCATGTTGGAAACAGGCCTAGCATTGAGTTCCGGATGTTGGAATTGGACTTTAAGGCGTATCTGCTTGAATAAAAGAGAATATCTTCAGAATTGATCGAGCTAATGTACTCAACTGAGTTGTGGTAGCATGGGAAGGTGCATGAGAGGTTAAACAGCAATTTTAGACCACTCCGGTGCAGTTCTCAGCACGTTCGAGGACGAACGTATGTTTAAGTGGGAGAGAATGTAACGACCCGACCGGTCGTTTTGCGCCCTGGCGTGTCATTCAATAGTCTGAGGCCATGAGAAACTTTATTTCAGGTATTGTGACTTGTATGTGTGGTCGGAATTGAATTTTGGGAAGTCCAGAGTTGATTTGGAAAGAGAATTCTTGTTTCGGAAGCTTAAAGTTGAAAGAATGAACTAGGATTGGAATTTTTAGTAAACGACCGCGGAATCGGGATTTGAAGGTTCAAGCAGGTTCGTATGATGATTTCGGACTTGGGCGTATTGCCCGGATTGGGTTTTTGATAACCTGGGAGTGTTTTGGCACCTATTGTGGAAGTTAGCATTTTATAAGAAATTTCATAAGTTTGGCTTGAAGAGCATTTCAGTGTTATCGATATCCGATTGGGATTCCAAGACTGTGAATAGCTCCGTATGGTGATTCTGGAGTTGGGGGCGCGATCGGAGGTGAATTCGGAGGTCCGTAGGTCATTTTGAAGCCATTTGGCTAAAGATAAAAATTTGAAGGTTTTTGAAAAGTTTGACCGGAAGTGGACTTTTTGATATCATGGTTGGAATCCGATTCCGGAAGTTGGAGTAGGTCCGTAATGTCAAATATGACTTGTGCGCAAAATTTGAGGTCAATCGGACGTGATTTGATAGGTCTAAACATCGGAAATAGAAGTTTGTATTTCTACAGTTCATAAAGCTTGAATCGGGTTGAATTTCGTGGTTTTAGCATTTTTTGATATGATTTGAGGCGTCGAGCAAGTTCGTAACGTGTTTTGGGATTAGTTAGTAGGTTTGGTTGAGGTCCCGGGGGCCTCGGGTGGATTACGGGTTGTTAACGGATCGAATTTGAAGTTGTAGAAAAACTGTGGCAGCCGATATCTGGTATTTCTGCACCTGCGAAGATTTGGCCGTAGGTGCGGAGCCGCAGAAGCGGCCAGGAAGAACGCAGATGCGGATTTTGGTTAGGGGAGCTAGGACCGTAGATGCGGTCAGGGAGCTGCAGATGCGGGACCGCATTTGCGGAAAAAGAAGCGCAGAAGCGGAAGCTGGCGGCTTGGGAAGGAGCTGCAGAAGCGGCATTTTGACTGCATAAGCGGAACCGCAAAAGCGGAAATAATTCCGCAGAAGCGGAAATGACCGGAGCAGTGAGGTCTTTAAAATTCAAGGTTGAGTTCATTTCAACCCCATTTTTCTTCCACTAGAGTCGATGGGGAGCAGCTTTGAGGCGCCATTTTCGTCACTTGTCATGAGGTAAGTAATTTATGCTAGCTTTGAGTTAAATACAAGATTATATCATGGAATTAGGCATGGAAATTGTGGGAAAAATTGGGAATTTTGGAAGAAAACCTAGAAACTTGATCAATTGGATTTTACAACAAATTTGAGCATGGAATTAGGAGTAAATTATATATTTGAGCTAGTGAAGCTATGGGTAGAGTATATCTTCGAGAAATTTCGGATTTCGGTCACGTGAGCCCAAGGGCATTTTTGTCAACTTTTCGTTCGGAGTTAGGAATTATTACAAATTGGGTTGTAAAGTTTAATTGAGCATATATTAATGGATTTGAATAATCAATGGCTAGTTTTGGAGCATTGTACGTTGGTGCAAGTCTTCGGAGGGATGTAGGATGTCGGTTATGAGTCTTCGGAGCGAGGTGAGTCTCCTTTCTAACCTTGTAAGAGGGAAATTTCCCCATAGGTGTGATAATTGATTATGTGCTCCTATTTGTGAGGACTACGTACGCACGAGGTGACGAGAGTCCGTGCGTAGCTACTATTATGCTATTGTCCGGGTAGTTAGGACCCATAAGCATGTTATAATTGGATTATTTATGAACCCATTGATAGCTTGAATTGCTTGAATCACCTTGGATTAGTAAATGAATTTAAAAGGAGATTAAACATCATTTTCCTGAATTGTTAAAAAGAGAAATTGTTTTAATTGGATAAATATCCCCAATAAGTTCCTAATTGACTGATTGAGCATGTATCTCTATGTGTTCCTACGTCGCATGCATGATTCGCGAGCAGGGTATGTGTTTATTTATGGAACGGGCCGAATGCCTCGGCAGATTAAATAGATGCATCTATGGTTCGAGCCGTTCGACCCTCGGCAGTGCACAGTTTACATTCCTATTGGATCGGGCCGTTGCCTCGGTGTGATTTGCGCATAATAAAGAATAAACCTTGAAAATCCTTGATTATTTGTTGAAGGTGTTTACCTGTTTTCCGACTTCGTGAATTAGAACTACTGTATAAATCCATGATTTTCCTCACATTTCTAGAATAATTGTTAATTGACCTCTAGTAAGTGTCGAAATTGACTATCTTGTCTCTACTTCTTCGAGATTAGGCGGGATACTCATTGAGTACACGTTGTTTACGTACTCATACTACACTTCTGTGCATTTTTGTTGCACAGGTATAAGTAACTCTAGTGGCCTACTGGGTGTAGCAGCGCGGATGATTCTGGGACTAGGTGAGCTGCATTGTTCGAGGCGACCCACAGCTAGTGTAGTTCCTTTCAGCATTTTTGTATTTATTTCCTATCTAGACAGATGTTGTATTTTAATTTCCTTATCAATAGATGCTCATGCACTTGTGACACCGGGTTCTGGGATGGTTTTCGAAAGATGTGTACTAATAGTTATTGCTTAATTTGAATTGAAGTAGAGATTGTTTTAATTATGAAAAAATGGAAGGAAAAATCCTAGATTTTTAAAGGTATTAAAAGAGGATTTAATTGATAATTTAGTTGGCTTGCCTAAGAGAGGTGTCCGGCACCGCCACAACCCTTAGTGGATTTCGGGTCGTGACATGGATACCTTTAGCTGAGTTTTGGTATAATTCTAATTACCACTCAGCTACTCAAATGACCCCTTTCAAAGTTGTATATGGATATGATCCTCCTCGGTTGTCTTTTAAATTGATTTCACAATCCAAAGTAGCTGGTGTAGATCAAATAATTAGAGAAAGACAATTGATGGCAAGGTTACTGAAAGAGAACCTAGAAAGAGCTCAAAGCAGAATGAAGTTTTATGCAGACAAGAACACAACAGAAAGGGAGTTTATGGTTGGAGATTGGGTGTTCATCAAATTACAACCTCATAGGCAGACCTCAATTGCTGTAAGGAAGAGTCTGAAACTAGCAGCCAAATTTTACGATCCTTATCAAATCATTAAGAAGATTAGTCCAGTAGCTTATGAGTTACAATTACCTCCTTCATCCAAGATACACTCAGTTTCTCACATTTCTCAGTTGAAGAAAAGGGTGGGGCATGGTCAGATTCCTTCCATTGAGCCTATTATATGTTCTCATGATGGACAGCCTCTAGTGGAACCAGTTGCAATTCTGGACAGGCGTATGGTGAAGAAAGGAAATGCAGCTGCCACTCAGGTTCTTGTGCAATGGGCAAATCTGTTGCCCGAGGAAGCAACATGGGAGGACTACAACTTCATCAAATCCCAGTTTCCCCAATTTGAACCCTGAGGACAAGCTTCTCAAATGAGGATGGCATGTAACGAGTGAAGATGATATTAGAAATGTTAGTTATTGAGTTGTTATTAGAGATTAGAAGTTTCACACTTTTGTCCAGTGTCACGACCCAAAATCCACAAAGGGTCGTGGTGGCGCCGGACACCGCCGTCAGGCCAGCCAACTCAAATACTTAATTAAATCTCATTTTAACACTTTTGAAAACATTTCTTTTATACGTTTTAAACAAGACTCAGTGTATTCTTCCGATTAAATAAATAAAATATTTAAACAACTTTTAAGATTTCCAAATAATCCAAATACATCCCCAGAACCCAGTGTCATAAGTACATGAGCAACTACTGATAAGAGAAATAAAATACAACATATGTCCGAAATATAGTGGACAGGGAATAAATAATAAGAAAGAACTAGAAGGAACTACACTAGCTGCGGGGCGTCTCGAACAATGCCGCTCGCCTAGTCCTAGAGTTATCCATGCTGCCACGCCCAGTAGGCTGCTAGAGGTATACATACCTGTGCAACAAAAATGCACAGAAGTGTAGTATGAGTACGTAATCAACGTGTACTCAGTGAGTATCCCGCCTAATCCCGAAGGGGTAGAGACGAGATGGTCAACTTTGACGCTCTCTAACGGTCCAATAATGATTCATCCTTAATATGTCCATACTAAAACAGTGGATTTATTTTATAAACATGATTCTAATCCAGCTAGAGGAAACAAGTAAACACATAATTCCTTCATAGGTAAATTTCCAGAATTTCTCTTTAAATATATTCCAAATATTTTTAAGCCACCAAAGGGCAATAATAACTTAATGAAGTTTAAGAAAACAACACAAAAATGCGCAAATCATGCCGAGGTCGACGGCCCGCTCCAACAGAAATATAAATTGTGCACTGCCGAGGGTCGAGCGGCACGAACCATAGATGCATCTATTCTCACCGAGGCGTTTGGCCCGTTCCATAAATAAACACATATCCTGCTTGCAAATCATCCATGCAATGCAGGCACACATAAAATACATGCTCAATCAGTCAAATAAGAACTTATCGGGGAATATTCATTCAAATAAAACCAATTCTCCTTTAACAATTTAAGAAATGAAGTTTAATCCTTTTAGAAATTTACTTATTAATTCTATGTGAGTTCAGCAATTCAAGCTACCAATGGGTTCACAATTAATCCACGTACAAAATGATTTGGGTCCTAACTACCCGGACAATAGCATAATAGTAGCTACGCACGGACTCTCGTCACCTCGTACGTACGTAGCCCCCACAAATAGGAGCACATAATCAATTACTTAACCTATGGGGTAAATTCCCCCTCACTAGATTAGAAAGGAGACTCACCTCGCTCCGAAGACTCATAACCGGCATATTACATTCTTCCGAAGGCTTGAACCGACGCACAATGCACCAAAACTGGCCAATTGACGACAAACTAATGACAATATGCTTAAATACTTGCTAACAATTCAGATTATACAAATTCCCAACTCCGCTTAGTGAAATGACCAAAATGACCTCGGGCCCACATGCCCGGAATCCATAATTTTTCGAAGATAAAGGTTACCCATGACCTTAGAAACTCAAATACATAATTTTCTCTTAATTCCATAATCAAAATCGTGGCTAAAATCCAAGATTATAATTTTCTAGATTTCAACCAAAACCTCAATATTTACTCTAATTTCCATGCTTAAATCCATATATAATTGATATATTCAATTCAAGAGTGGTGGGGATAACTTACCTTAACATAAATGACGAAATCCCTCTTTGAAGCTCTCTAAAAATCGCCCCCAAGCCATGAAAAATGGGTGAAATGAACCAAAACCCTGATTTTTAAACATTCTGCCCAGCCCAGTCCGCCCTTCTTCGCGTTCGCGGTCTCTCGCTCGCGTTCGCGAAGGCCAGTCACCCAGACCTTCGCATTCGCGTAGGCCAAAGACCCCAGGCCCACCTTTTCCTTCTACGCGTTTGCGATCCCCTCCTCGCGTTTGCGTAGCAGCTCGGCCCGCCCCTCCGTGTTCACGACTTCCTCTTCGCGTTCGCGAAGGCCAAAACCTGAAGCCTCCCATTTTCTTCTTCAGGTTCGCGAGACTTGCTTCGCGTTCGCAAAGAATGAAACTAGATACCAGCAATCAACAACAATTTTTAATCCAAATTCGATCCGTTAACCATCCGGAATCCACCCGAGGCCCCCGGGACCCCAACCACTCATATCAACCAGTCCCATAACACATTACGCACTTGCTCGAGGCCTCAAATAATAACAAACAATGCTAAAACCCTGAATTACACCCCAGTTCAAGCTTTATGAACTTTGAACTTTCCAACTTCTATTTTCGATGTTTAAACCTATCAAATCATATCCGATTGACCTCAAATTTTGCACACAAGTCCTATTCGACATTACTGACCTATTCCAACTTTCAAAATTGGATTCCGACCCCGATATCAAAAAGTCCACTTCCGGTCAAATTTCTCAAAAACCTTCAAATTTCTATCTTTAGCCAAATGTCTTCAAAATGACCTACGGACCTCCAAATTCACTTCCGATCGCGCTCCCAACTCCAGAATCACCATACGGAGCTACTTCCAGTCTTGAAATTCCAAACGGATATTGATAACACTGAAATGCACTTCAAACCAAACTTATGAAATTTCTTCTAAAATGCTAACTTCCACAATAGGCGCCAAAACACTCCCGGATTATCCAAAACCCAATCCGGGCATACGCCTAAGTCCGAAATCATCATACGAACCTGTTGGAACCTTCAGATCCTGATTCCGAGGTTGTTTACTCAAAATTCCAATCCTAGTTCATTCGTTCAACTTTAAGCTTCTCAAATGAGAATTTTCATTTAAATTAAACTCTGATCTTCCTGAATTTAAATTCCGACCATGCGAACAAGTCACAATACCTGAAATGAAGCTGCTCATGGCCTCAGACTGCTGAACGATGCGCTAGTGCTCGAAACGACTGGTCGGGTCTTTACATTCTCTCCCACTTAAACATACGTTGGTCCTCAAACGTGCTGAGAACTATACTGAAGTAGTCTGAAATTGATGTTTAACTTCTCATGCACCTCCCCGTGCTAACACAACTTAGCTGAGCACATTGGCTCAGTAAATTCTAAAGATATTCCCTTTTATTCAAGCAAATAAGCCTTATAGCCCAATTCCAACATCCAGAATTCTATGCCAGGCATGTTTCCAACATACGATCACCGTATCAATCACTATACGCTGTACTCAAACATGACTGTATAACTCTGCTGAATTCACACTTTGCATCACTTTACTCATAGGACCACAATAACATTTCTGTTTGAATTACTCTAAATTCCATGAATCTGATGCTCCCATCTGTCACGACCCCAAATCCCGAACCCGATCGTGATGGCTCCTCTCGTAAAGACAAGGCCATCCAACAGATTAACAATACTTCTTTCAACAATTATTTAACATTTATAAAGCTAAAACATGATTAAGATAATCAAAAGCGCGAAAAATAACGATAACAACAGGGAACCATCCCATCACAGCCCGACATCGGGGTATCACTAGTCATGAGCTACTACAGAGTTCACTAAAGTACTACAAGTCGAGAAATAGGAACAAAGTCTGAAAGTAAAATGAATAACATAAAATAAGGGAGAAGATCTGGTGCCGCGGACGCTAGCGGTCACCTGGCTCAGCTATGATAACAAATCTTCAATCAGCTCAAAACCCGCTACCGGGCGAACAATACCTGCAACTGCACACGAGGTGCAGGGAGTAAAGTGAGTACTCCAACTCAGTGAGTAATAAGGGTAAATAATAACTGAGTAGCAATAAACAACGTAAAGCAAACCAACATGCTATATGGTACAGTGTAACCATTGAGAAAACATGGAAAACGTGAAAATCCTTTAGAAAATATCATGACTCAGTTCAAAAACCTTTTTGAAAATATCTTTTTCCCACAGTTAAGCAATTAAATGCGGAACAGGTAGTGCAAGTCAGCACAAAAGTCAGCCCCTCGGGCACAAACAAGTATGCATAATTGAGCTCATAAACTCGCCTTACAGGAAATATTCTTGTTCCTAGTCAGCCCTCGTTACCTGACCCGTTTACATCATAAAGTGTCACTGTTACCACTGTCTCAAATTTATCCTTTTTAACAGTGATCAGACAGTATCAGTACAGCAATTAAATATCTCAAGAAATAACACAAACAATGAATAATGCACAAAATTATGAATGCAATGCAATGCATATGATGGTACACTCTGGTACCCACTGCGGCGTGCAATCTGATCCATTTAACGTCGACGGCGCTCACTGGGGTGTGTACAGACTCCGGAGGGGCTCCTGTAGCCCAAGCGCTATAATCAAGCCATCTCGTGGCATCAACCAGGCCCTCGGCCTCAATATTAATGCAGTATCGCTGTGGCGCGCAGCCCGATCTGGCACCCACTGGGGTGTGTACAGACTCCAGAGGGGCTCCTACAGCCCAAGTGCAATATCAGCCATGTCATGGCGTCAAACAGGCTCTCGGCCTCAATATCAATATATCATCGCTGTGGTGTGCAGCCCGAGCCATCCATATATTCAGAAATCACTATAACACTACTGCGGCGCGCAGCCCGATCCATGCTCAGTCCAGAAATGCACATAAGCCACTTGGGCAATGTTAACATGATAGTCCTCATCTCAAAACGTAAATAAAATATTATTTAAGTTTTCAAATCTTAGGAAAATTGGCTGAGTTTGCAAAACAGTATTAAAACCTTGGACCGAGATCAAATAATATGCAAGTAATGCAAAAACAGTGATATGAATCCCCGAAGGGTTCACATAGTTGGCACGAAGCCCCAAACATGGCAATCAGCCCAAATTATGATGATAACAAATAATTTCAGTCAAATACGCGGTAAAAATCAACAACCGGGACGGACCAAGTCACAACCCCCAATGGTGCTTTACCCCATGCTCATATCCGGCGTGCAAGTCACCTCGATACAGCACTATGATGTGCAAAATCCGGGGTTTTCAAGCCCTCAGGATATCATTTACAAGTATTACTCACCTCGAACCAGTGAAATCTCTAGCTCGCGATGCCTTTTCCCTCCAAATCGGCCTCCACGCGCATCGAATCTAGCCAAAATCAGAGGGAATGCATCACAATATGCTAAGGGGACAATACCCAATCGAAAGAAATCGAGTAGCAAAAATCTCGAAACTAGCAAAACCCGAGCCCCGGGCCCGCTTCGCGAAAAATTACAAAATTTACATTACCGAATTCCTTGTCTCGCCACGAGTCCATACATACCAAGAACTCCCAAATCCGAGCTCAAATGACCTATCAAATCCCAATTTGAAATATTAAAACTCAAGCCCTAGTTGATAAGTTTTAGGCTCAATTTCCATGAATTTCTAGACCAATTTCACAAGATAATCATGTTTTAAGACCAAGATTCTTACCTCACGTCGATTCTTCTTGAATCCCTCTGAAATTCCCGTCCAAAAGCTCCTAAGGACGTTCAAAAATGGAGGAAAATAGCTTAACTCGCGGAACAAAATAACACTTTAAAACCTTTTCTACCCAGGCCTTTTTTGCTTTTGCGGCTACCATTTCGCTTCTGCGACTTTCGCTCTTGCGGAAATTCTCCGCTTCTGCGGAGCTTCACTAATAGACCATAATCGCTTTTGCGGTCAATACACGCTTCTGTGAACACTGCTTATGCGGTCAAACTCCCGCTTCTGCGGAGTCTCTCTCAACCACACGGAATCGCTTCTGCGACCTCCACGCCGCATCTGCGGAACCGCCTATGCGGTCCGTTTTCCGCAGATGCGGAAATGACAGAACCAGCAAAACCAAACCATGCAACAAACTCCAAACTCTCCGTTTAACCACCCGAATTCACCCTGAGGCCTCCGGGACCTCAACCAAAAGCACAGACATGATCTATTACTTTATTCAAACTTGCTCGAATCATCAAATCACCATCGTTAACATCAAAATCCTCAAATTTCACCAAATCAAAGCCTAAGTTCTTCAAGAACTTCCGAAATGCACTTTCGATCTAAAACCCGACCAAACGATGTCCGAATGACCTGAAAATTTGCACACATAAACAAAATCCCCCAACAAAGCTACAGCAACTCTCAGAATTCCATTGCGACCCTCTGATCAAAATCTCACCTATTAACCGGAATTCGCAAAAATTCCATCTTCGCCAATTCAAGCCTAATTCTACTCCGGACCTCCAAATTCAATTCCGATCGCACTCCCAAGTCACAAATCACCTCCCGGAGCTAACCGAACTATCGGAAATCACATCCGAGCCCTCTAACTCATAAGTCAACATCCGGTTGACTTTTCCAACTTAAGCCTTCTTAAAAGAGACTAAGTGTCTCATTTCTTATCAAAACCATTGCAAATCAACCTGATTACACAAGATACGGATAATGAAGCATAAAGAAGCTGAAAATGGGGAAAACGGGGCGGTAATACCTGAGACGACGGGTCGGGTCGTCACATCCTCCCCAACTTAAACAAACGCTCGTCCTCGAGCGTACCCAGAGTTGTACTAGAAGCCAACCAGTAGCTGAATGACCTTACCAAGCATATACCCGGGATGATCCCACGTCACCCTATCTCTTATAGGTCCGACAACACAACATAGCTGAAATTACCCAATCCAGTCTAGCCCATAATTCACAGAACTACCTTTTCACTTCTGAAACCATCAATACGATCAAAACCTCACACCTATACTTTGAATAGTCCCGAACCAGCTGTAATAACCCATACCTGCAACCTCAGGTGCAATCATATGATATACTACATAACCCAGACACTCGAAGCGATAACTTCTATTCACAAAATTTGCCCACAACACCTGAATACCGGTGGAAAAACCTCTTATCAACAAGGTCTTATTCCAGAACTTTCATATACTGCCAACAAATAATGAAATACGAAATAAACTGTAACAATTTCTCGGATCAACCATTCATGAAGTCACTCCCCTTTTGGCTACTACCACAACAGATTTCCGAGCCGAACCTCAATATTAAACTTCCAACAAGTTGAAACCAAATCCGTTCGTATCCATTAATGACTCCCACAATCACCTCAAATCCAACACACCACTCAGGTGATATGACACCTCAACATAGGCCTAAGCCACAACTTGCATAATCCACGCACCAATGAAGGGCGGTTTGAACATACTCAAATCATGACATATAACTCAAACAAAAGAGCTGTAACTCAAACTCCTCAGTACCATCACAACACGAGGCTGGGACCCCATCCCACGTCATAGAAATAGAATACCTAAACCTACCCCGAAGGGTCTAATCTCCACGTAGCCTTGCTACAATGCGCGATCCTATCCAAACACTGTTACACATGAAGCACCCCAAGTCGCTATACTCGAAATTGACAACTACGCACGATGGATACCTGGAACCCAAACAAATCATTATACCCATGGTGAAGCAAGTAATATACACCATACGATCCTGAAAGGACACAACCGGTGCGCCATTCGCCGAGCAACACCCAATACGAACTTTCGTTAGAAACCAGGAAACAAGGCATACAAGACGGCATATGGAAAACTATTCCCATCATCACACTGTTGCGGCATGAAACCCGACCCAGATAACATACCCATGGTGGCGTGCCACCCGGCCCATACATACTCATGGCGGCGTGCCATCCGATCCACACATACTCACGGCGGCATGCCATCCGATCCACACATACTCATAGCGGCGTGCCACCCGATCCATACATATATCTCACATAAGGAGATGCACATCGAGCCAAATTTTCTCATTACCACAAAATACCGAGTACCAGTCGTAAGCATACTGAGTGCATACAATATCTTCATATAGCGTTATAAGCTACAAAACTCAAGCGCAACTAAGGTTTTCCTCTTAACTTCCACTATGAATCCCGATAGCACCGCACTATATGTGCCCATAGTCCGTATATCATAACGTCTCGCAACGCAGAAAACAACTCATAGATCTATCCAGATAGTTGATAAGCTCAGCAACGGTCGAGTCAACCTAACCCTCGACAATACAATTCGGAGCCAACCGAGTCAACTCATACTGGAACATGCATCCGAAAAGTCTCTTAACGCCGGAACTGGCTCAATAATAGCAACCTCTGCACTGACATCCATCATGAAGGCTCGATTAGGAAAAGCAATCCTTCCCAGCCGTCCGCTGGGTCTTTTAAAGATAAACCGCTCCACAAGAACATAACCCAATGCACCTCGCCACTCAAACCGTGGCGTTTCCGGCATAGACCATAACGTAATAGTCCAGAATCAATCCAACACTAAGACAACCAGTCTGAACTTCAACATCACATCCAAAATCTAACATACCAGCAACGAAAGATTCACTCGAGCCTCCAAATCCCAATACTCGCCAAACGGCGCCGATACACACGATCCACCATCACAAACATCTCGAATATGAGGACTTCCGCCTCCAATTCCATATAGCATACGAATAATCATACTTGATCCCAATTTCGCCGTCTGAACACGTGCCACAGCTATATATCCAAAAACTCCACGATACATACTCACGAATCTCCCTGAGCCACCAAGCAAACCCGAATATCACCAGTCGATCTAACAAGGAAGTGTCGCAACACCACCAAAGTACCATCACTTAATCACATTACCCTTTCTCTGAAATATATACTCACATCAAATCACTTTCAAACAGCCGTACCATTTTCCTTGATTATCCGAGGCTTCCCGCTGCCTAAGTGCTTTATGAATTTCCTTTCTAACCTAAACTAAAACTTATCTAATCACGAACTTCCATTGATCTCATCTAGAAGAAAATCCTTACACATCTTGTGCCTCTCACATTCGTAGAAAATGCACCTCTTCAACCACGGTAGCAATCAACAAGAACTTTCCCAATTTCATTTGCACAAACTAAACTGCCATGACTGAATCCTTCTAACCAAATCAAGCTAAGCAAGTCGTTAAAACACAGGAGCATAGCTGCAAAATTACATGTGCTAACCCATTACCTCGAATACATACCAAGAATTAAGCATACCCTTACCATGTCGATCCGGCCCGTTATCAAGCTACTCCATTTATCTAAATTTCTTCTGATTCGTTTTCAACTTGATATTCCCTCTTACTATAGCATCACAGTTCCTCAACACAGGCTCACTACACGAGACCCAAGCATAAAACCACACTGTCTAAGACCCACAAGCCACTTAATACTCTCTCAATTATTCCCAGAAATACCACACTCCCGCATGCTCTGCTTGAAGAACTTACTGCGAATATGAATTCGTTGCCATTACCTTCTAGATACCGATACATAGAATCCCATAATCATCATAAAAATACCACAAGCCTTGACTTTTTTTTCTCTAACCACATACACCCTTTAAGGCACCCAACATATAGAACCTTGAACACAATAAGGCCATTCTAGCGAGTCATTTACTTCATATTCGATCTGCAATTTACCTGATTAAACATACATAACCACCCGTGCATCATTAGCACTCTGACCCCGCAGGACGTGATCTCATTCCGATACAACCAAACAGCCTCCTTCTCTTTACACTAAGCATTCTTTATCAACAACAGCTCAAGACATCCTATTATTTCCACACATCCACATAATACCATATAACCTTTGTCAAAATTTTGCTTTACTCGTGCCATCCTCGGCTCAATTTCTGCAACCAGAGCTGATCCGCTAGCATATCTCGAAACGGAACCAACATAGCACATGACCGTGCAGTCAGCTAATCAACAGCAACCTCCCCAACTTGGCTCGAAGCCATAGACCAAAATATTTCAATAGTTCATAACACTTTTACTCCATTGATGCTGCAATAACATAGTGAGAATAAACTCCAATCAGTTATAAGTTGTGAGACACAGATCTTCTAACCTGCACACAAGGACCATACCACGCTAGAACACTCCGCACGAGATAGCCTACCTGTTTCGCCTCAACATAACATTTCCATATACCTTCCACCGTCGACTAGTCTTCCTGAGTCTGAACTCAAACCTCAACACGCTATTTACTTCACTCCCCACTAGGAGACTTGAAAGATCCTTCACGCACCCATAACTCTGGGCAACCCATCCAATCACAATGGAGATCAAACATTTAATGGTCCACCTATCACCCAGTAGACCTTCTTCGACACCTCTAAGTCATATAGGAACATCTCGCAGTACTAACATACTCACCACATAGCTACCCAGCTGTTACTCCCACTAATAGGGGCAATACTGAACATATAAGTTCATAACACTAGTTCGCACAATCAGCACCTTAGTGCTCAAGCCATAAGCAAAGATCCGGCCTCAAGTCCTCCAGACTGGCCCAACATCAACTCAAATAAATCACATCTTGCCCCTCGATCGGGGAATCACAAGCCGTCAAGGCACATCTAATACTGAGCGCTCACGTGCGCATACAAACGCGTAGGAGGAATTTCAAGAGTTATATCTCAAGCTGAATCAAGTACGCACGATAAGAATTCCAAGAAAGTGAAGTTTCCTAAAGGTTCTGCAGCCTCTCGAGGATAAATAAAGACGTCTCTGTACCGATCCGCGAGACTCTACCAAACCTGCCCATGACTCGTGAGACCTAGTAACCTAGGCTCTGATACCAACTTGTCACGACCCCAAATCCCGAACCCGGTCGTGATGGCGCCTCTCGTGAAGACAAGGCCAGCCAACAGATTAACAATACTTCTTTCAACAATAATTTAACATTTATAAAGCTAAAACATGATTAGCATAATCAAAAGTGCGGAAAACAACGATAACAACAGGGAACCATCCCGTCACAGCCCGACATCGGGGTGTCACTAGTCATGAGCTATTACAGAGTTCACTAAAGTACTACAAGTCTAGAAATAGGAACAAAGTCTGAAAGTAAAATGAACAATATAAAATAAGGGAGAAGATCTAGTGTCGTGGACGCTAGCGGTCACCTGGCTCAGCTATGATAACAAATCTTCAATCAGCCCAAAACCCGCTACCGGGTGAACAATACCTGCAACTGCACACGAGGTGCAGGGAGTAAAGTGAGTACTCCAACTCAGTGAGTAATAAGGGTAAATAATAACTGAGCAGCAATAAATCACGTAAAGCAAACCAACATGTTATATGGTACAGTGTAACCATTGAGAAAACAGGGAAAACGTGAAAATCCTTTAGAAAATATCATGACTCAGTTCAAACCCCTTTTTGAAAATATCTTTTTCCCACAGTTAAGCAATTAAATGCGGAACAGGTAGTGCAAGTCAGCACAAAAGTCAGCCCCTCGGGCACAAACAAGTATGCATAATTGAGCTCATAAACTCGCCTTACAAGCAATATTCTTGTTCCCGGTCAGCCCTTGTTACCTGACCCGTTTACATCATACAGTGTCACTGTTACCACTGTCTCAAATTTATCCTTTTTAACAGTGATTAGACAATATCAGTACAGCAATTAAATATCTCAAGAAATAACATAAACAATGAATAATGCACAAAAGTATGAATGCAATGCAATGCATATGATGGTACACTTCGGTACCCACTGCGGAGTGCAATCTGATCCATTTAACACCGACGGCGCTCACTGGGGGTGTGTACAGACTCCGGAGGGGCTCCTATAGCCCAAGCGCTATAATCAAGCCATCTCATGGCATCAACCAGGCCCTCGGCCTCAATATCAATACAGTATCGCTGCGGCACACAGCCCGATCCGGCACCCACTGGGGTGTGTACAGACTCTGGAGGGGCTCCTACAGCCCAAGCGCAATATCAGCCATGTCGTGGCATCAAACAGGCTCTCGGCCTCAATATCAATATATCATCGCTGCGGCGTGCAGCCCGAGCCATCCATATATTCAGAAATCACTATAACACTGCTGCGGCGCGCAGCCCGATCCATGCTCAGTCCAGAAATGCACATAATCCACTTGGGCAATGTTAACATGATATTCCTCAGCTCAAAACGTCAATAAAATATTGTTTAAGTTTTCAAATCTTAGGAAAATGGCTGAGTTTGCAAAACAGTATTAAAACCTTGGACCGGGATAAAATAATATGCAAGTAATGCAAAAATAGTGATATCAATCCCCGAAGGGTTCACATAGTTGGCACGAAGCCCCAAACATGGAAATCAGCCCAAATTATGATGATAACAAATAATTTCAATCAAATACGCGGTAAAAATCAACAACCGGGACGGACCAATCACAACCCCCAACGGTGCTCTACCCCACGCTCAATCCGGCGTACAAGTCACCTCGATACAGCACTATGATGTGCAAAATCTGGGGTTTTCAAACCCTCAGGATATCATTTACAAGTATTACTCACCTCGAACCGGTGAAATCTCTAGCTCGCGACGCCTTTTCCCTCCAAATCGACCTCCACGCAAGTCAAATCTAGCCAAAATCAGAGCGAATGCATCACAATATGCTAAGGGGACAATACCCAATCGAAAGAAATCGAGAAATAGCAAAAATCTCGAAACTAGCAAAACTCGAGCCCCGGGCCCGCTTCTCAAAAAATTACAAAACTTACATTACCGGATTCCTCGTCTTGCCACGAGTCTATACATACCAAGAATTCCCAAATCCGAGCTCAAATGACCTACCAAATCCCAATTTGTAATATTAAAACTCAAACCCTAGTTGATACGTTTTAGGCTCAATCTCCATGAATTTCTAGACCAATTTCGCAAGATAATCATGTTTTAAGACCAAGATTCTTACCTCATGTCGATTCTTCTTGAATCCCTCTGAAATTCCCGTCCAAAACTCCCAAGGACGATCAAAAATGGAGGAAAATAGCTTAACTCGCGGAATAAAATAACACTTTAAAACCTTTTCTGCCCAGGCCTTTTTTGCTTTTGCGGCTACCATTTCGCTTCTGCAGAAATTCTCCGCTTCTGCGGAGCTTCACTAATAGACCATAACCGCTTTTGTGGTCAATACTCGCTTTTGTGAACACCGCTTATGCGGTCAAACTCCCGCTTCTGCGGAGTCTCTCTCAACCACACGGAATCACTTCTGCGACCTCCACGCCGCATCTGCGGAACCGCCTATGCGGTCCTTTTTCCGCAGATGCGGAAATGACAGAACCAGCAAAACCAAACCATGCAACAAACTCCGAACTCTTCGTTTAACCACCCGAATTCACCCCGAGGCCTCCGGGACCTCAACCAAAAGCACATACATGATCTATTACTTTATTCAAACTTGCTCGAATCATCAAATCACCATCGTTAACATCAAAATCATCAAATGTCACCAAATCAAAGCCTAAGTTCTTCAAGAACTTCCGAAATGCACTTTCGATCAAAAACCCGACCAAACGATGTCCGAATGACCTGAAAATTTGCAAACATATCCAAAATCCCCCAACGAAGCTACAACAACTCTCGGAATTCTATTCCAACCCTCGGATCAAAATCTCACCTATCAACCAGAATTCGCCAAAATTCCAACTTCGCCAATTCAAGCATAATTCTACTCCGGACCTCCAAATTCAATTCCGATCGCACTCCCAAGTCACAAATCACCTCCCGGAGCTAACCGAACTATCGGAATTCACATCCGAACCCTCTAACTCATAAGTTAACTTCCGGTTGACTTTTCCAACTTAAGCCTTCTTAAAAGAGACTAAGTGTCTCATTTCTTATCAAAACCATTGCAATTCAACCTGATTACACAGGATACGGATAATGAAGCATAAAGAAGCTGAAAATGGGGAAAACGGGGTGGTAATACCTAAGACGACGGGTCGGGTCGTCACACCATCGCACCTCATGACCTACATAGTTCTTACTCTAACTATTACAATACCGCCACGGCGGATGAGATGTCAATTCATAATCAACTGCCGAGTCAACCAACCATCGAGTCTATACTTTTGATAACAAACATTACTACATTCTGAACCAAATAATGATCTTCGCTTCTAATATCCTTCATATAATCAGATTGCACTGATCCTAAATCCCACAATCTCATCTTACCCAGTACGAACTGCTCAGGCATTAATCCACTCCGAATGCGATCACAAGTCTCATATGACGCCACAATGTGCCAATAGGCCACCAATCCGAACACAACACAAACAGAAATCGAACTCTGGAAGGAATTACCTAACTCCCACACTACTACGGACTTTCCTTAGAAAATAGGAAGCAGGACATACCAAATTAGCATATAGAAAACTACACTCATCATCACACTGTTGCGGCGTGCAACCCGATCCACACAGCATAACCATAACGGCGTGCCATCCGATCCTCACAATATAACCATGGTGGCGTGCCACCCGATCCTCACAATATAACCATGGCGGCGTGCCACCCGATCCTCACAATATAACCATGGCGGCATGCCACCCGATCCACATATAGAACTTACATAAGGAGATACACATCGAGCTAATTTGCTCATTGCGATAAAAATATCGAATCTAGGTCACAAGCACGCTAAGTGCATAATGCCATCCCTGAGGGGACATATAGTGCGATAAGCTACAAAACTCGAGCACAACTGAGGTGCGATATACAGTCTGAATCTCAAGAGCCATCTTGCTCATAATACGTCATTGCCACACGGAACCTCAACACATAAAATTTACCAAGCCGTCTTACAACTCATACGGCNCCAATAACCTTTCAAAGGTCCATACTAATTTCCCTCTTCTCATAACACACAAGAACAACCGTCATAACCGGAGCAACCTCCTCGATTCATAACCCAATAAACAAGGTGCCCTCCAGGCATGAATTCTCAAAGCAATGATATTACCCAAATTCCTCATACTTGATTTAAATCTTTAGTCAAACAAATGGCTACATGCCACGCTGGTACAAGCTTCTCGTGGAACATGTTCCCACAATCTTTCGAAATAAATAACGGGTTCGCACATCTAAACCATCGGACGCACTAACGCTGAAAAGCGATCCAAAATCCTTAACCAGGATGCAAAACCTCTTCCACAACACATCGATCTCAGGTGACGCGGAGGACAATACCAATTTACTCTAATCATTCAACCCTTTCCTTGCTCCTCCGAGCCCGTGACATCCTTGTCAACACCGAACTGCAACCTTGACCCTCACTTCTAATTTCCATACCTATCACCTCACCCAATGTGCCAATATACGATAGAACACGATTTTTCATCATAACTCCGAAATCATTATCATTTTCACATCTTCATCATATGAGAACCTTGCACTTAACTCACTTCAGGAGAATCATATCAATACACAGGTAATTTCCTGTAACTGTAGAATATGCAAATCTGCAAGTAGTGGTCCAAGCCACCATAGCCCTTCCGGAATCTGCTTCCACATAACAAGCCACAACAATAGATTGGTTTAGAATGTTATCAATTACGGCGGCCGACAAACCTCACACGTACCGCCACAAATCAAACGCATAACTCGATCACGCTGAATGAACGTATCACAGACCCCAACATGCCAAATTCAACTGTGGCTAATTAATCCACCTTCTTCCAATTCATCCTTGATTGCTTTGGAAATAATACTAAATCTCTTCAACGCATAATATACTCCCTATACGCTTACCCCGAGTGACCTTGAATTGTGAGACCATGCTGTCTCAAATCTCACGAATTATTTCACATTTCTCAAATGCTACACCACAAGGTAACACATCATAGAACATTCTGGGCACCTTCTCATAAGCTGCTACAAAGCTTGATTCTTAGTTGTACTTATAGGCTTGAAATTGTTGAGCACCACACTTTAACTTTCGAATTCACTAGAACCATTATTGAGAGCCACCCGCTCTGACTTGGTCCCAAATATAATTCACTCTGTAATTCTTATAACACACGAATACTCTCTCGGCGAAGCACCTAGCAAAATCACTTCCTTCGAAACCTGTATCTATACCAGGCATAAATCCTAAACCTTTTTCCAAGTCCGAACATGAGCCAAGAAGGCTAACCATAGCATATCCTTAATAATTCCTCCACTCAATTTACTACTTATGGTCTTTTTTCGTAGCTGAATTAATCCATCAATATGCTAATAACCAGAAATCATGCAAGTAGTTAACCACGCAACCCAATCTTAGGCGGTGGGACTCTCCCACTTAGCTTGAAGCCACTATTGCACAACTCTGGAACTCACCAGAATCCTTTATCTCTTGTTGACATAACCTTACGCAATCATCCGCTGCAAATTCTCGGAATCATTCTGTAATTC
The DNA here is from genome assembly GCA_026770625.1 of Nicotiana glauca. NCBI lineage: Eukaryota > Viridiplantae > Streptophyta > Magnoliopsida > Solanales > Solanaceae > Nicotiana > Nicotiana glauca. The sequence goes on along the minus strand of MU700789.1, from coordinate 116,445 downwards.
CCCACCTTTCATATTCTGCATCATTATCCACATTCGCACGACCGATCTCTTTGTTGGATAACCAATATAATTCCTTGTAGAAGCCTCGCCAATCACGCGACCACTAACCTTCTCACGGGGAAATAATCCACCTAGGGGAATCACCTCTCGACATCTTCCCACACCGCTGCACGGGGTACATTGACTATGACACCAATAGCCCATCCTGAGTCCGAGCTCACCTCCCAGTTGCACAAGTCCATTCGCCCCTCGCGGACATCAATTAAATGTGCGGCAACATCATTCCAATTCAGGGTTATGCTGCACCCTCCTCCATTTCAAGCAGCTCCTTTCCGCCTTATCAATCTCCTGCCGCATAATAGACCATACTTCACATCATACCTACAGGCTTCAATCACCAATCATTAAAATCCCCAATTCGATCCAAATTCTCTTTAAGGCGCATAGTCATCCTACTACCAAGCACATATGCAACCTTCTCCACTCTCCCACTTTGGCGGAACTCATCTCCTTAATCAGTCACTCGACCTTGCTTCTCATACTTGGCCTTCTAGAAATTTTAAACACCGCCTGGCACTTCCCACATGTCCTTCCTCATACTTTGCTGCTCAATTGTTGCCTCAAATAAAATCTATCTTCGTGGCACTTGAATCCACCATTGCTGCTAACTTTAAACCTTTCCAAAGGTCATTTTTATCGATCCGTCAACATTAGAAATACTGATTCGATCTTAAACCACTGCACCATGCGATATCTGACAGTCGTAACTCCAATACTAGTTCATAATACCCTGCCATAAAGGCAAATTGTAGCAGATTATAACATCGACAAACTTAGTACGTCCAATTAGGACGACAGCACCCCAATGTAGAGGAGAACTCCACCAAGTTTGCAATTACCACGTTTCATTACTTCCATCAGTCCACTTCTGACCATTCTCAGTTCGTTTGACTTTCTCCTGCCGGGAATGAAATACTGAATCCCTTGATTACACAGTGAGTAAACCTCCCTTCAATTCATTCACTACCCCGACACGTGGGCAAACACCCTACCATTACGACAATATTGCGGAATAAGCGATCATAAGCATTATGGCAACCTGTGCCTAGCCTCAAGGCTCTTAGAAGTTCCATTACTGAGCTGGAACAATATAATATCCCTCCAAAATGCGACTATAATAGTCCAATCAACTATACCGGGAAAATCATCCCGCACCACATTTGTAGTGCCATTACATTCCTTAAATTTTCAATTTATAACAAGCGCTCGCGTAAGATTGAGTAGGAAGAAATATAAGGCATAAGCCTCAAAGGAATCGAACCACACGAAAAGGAAATCAAGAAGGGAAGTACTCCTAACAGCCCTGTAGCCTCCGGAGGATAAGTACAGACGTCTCTGTACCGATTTGCGAGACTCTACTAGAGTTGCTCATGACTCGTGAGACCGAAGGGAACCTAGTGCTCTGATACCATGTTGTCACAACCCAAAAGCCACTAAGGGTCGTGGTGGCGCCGGACACCGCCGTCAGGCCAGCCAACTCAAATACTTAATTAAATCTCATTTTAACACTTTTGAAAATATTTCTTTTATACGTTTAAACAAGACTCAGTGTATTCTTCCGAATAAATAAATAAAATTTTTAAACAACTTTTAAGATTTCCAAATACATCCCCAGAACCCGGTGTCACAAGTACATTAGCAACTACTGATAAGAGAAATAAAATACAACATATGTCCGAAATACAGTGGACAGGGAATAAATAATAAGAAAGCACTGGAAGGAACTACACTAGCTGCGGGTCATCTCGAACAATGCAGTTCACCTAGTCCTAGGGTCATCCATGCCGCCACACCCAGTAGGCTGCTAGAGGTATACATACCTGTGCAACAAAAATGCACAGAAGTGTAGTATGTACGTAATCAACGTGTACTCAGTGAGTATCCCGCCTAATCTCGAAGGGGTAGAGACGAGATGGTCAACTTTGACGCTCTCTAACTGTCCAATAATGATTCATCCTTAATATGTCCATACCAAAACAGTGGATTTATTTTATAAACATGATTCTAATCCAGCTAGAGGAAACAAGTAAACACGTAATTCCTTCATAGGTAAATTTCCAGAATTTCTCGTTAAATATATTCCAAATATTTTTAAGCCACCAAAGGGCAATAATAACTTAATGAAGTTCAAGACAACAGCAAAGACATGCGCAAATCATGCCGAGGTCAACGGCCCACTCCAACAGAAATATAAATTGTGCACAGCCGAGGGTCGAGAGGCACGAACCATAGATGCATCTATTCTTACCGAGGCGTTCGGCCCGTTCCATAAATAAACACATATCCTGCTCGCGAATCATCCATGCGACGCAGGCACACATAAAATACATGCTCAATCAGTCAAATCAGAACTTATCGGGGAATATTTATTCAAATAAAATAAATTCTCCTTTAACAATTTAAGAAACAAAGTTTAATCCTTTTAGAAATTTACTTACTAATTTGATGTGAGTTAAGTAATTTAAGCTACCAATAGGTTCACAATTAATCCACGTACAACATGCTTTTGGGACCTAACCACCCAGACAATAGCATAATAATAGCTACGGACGGACTCTCGTCACCTCGTGTGTACGTAGCCCCCACAAATAGGAGCACATAATCAATTACTTAACCTATGGGGTAAATTCCCCCTCGCAAGATTAGAAAGGAGACTCACCTCGCTCCGAAGACTCATAATCGGCATATTACATTCTTCCGAAGGCTTGAACCAATGCACAATGCACCAAAACTGGCCAATTGATGACAAACTAATAAGAATATCCTTAAATACTTGTTAACAATTCAGATTATACAAATTCCCAACTCCGCTTAGTGAAATGACTAAAATGCCCTCGGACCCACATGCTCGGAATCTATAATTTTTCGAAGATAAAGGTTACCCATGACCTTAGGAACTCAAATACATAATTTTCTCTTAATTCCATACTCAAAATCGTGGCTAAAATCCAAGATTATAATTTTCTAGGTTTCCAACCAAAACCTCAATATTTACTCTAATTTCCATGCTTAAAGCCATATATAATTGATATATTCAACTCAAGAGTGGTGGGGATAACTTATCTTAACATAGATGACGAAATCCCTCTTTGAAGCTCTCCAAAAATCGCACCCAAGCCATGAAAAATGGGTGAAATGAACCAAAACCCCGATTTTTAAACATTCTGTCCAGCCCAGGTCCGCCCTTCTTTGCGTTCACGAAGGCCAGTCACCCAGACCTTCGCGTTCGCGTACAAGGCCTCGCATTCGCGTAGGCCAAAGACCCCAGGCCCACCTTTTCCTTCTACACGTTCGCGATCCCCTCCTCGCGTTCGCGTAGCAGCTCAACCCGCCCCTCTGCGTTGCGACTTCCTCTTCGCGTTCGCGAAGGCCAAAACCTGTAGCCTCCCATTTTCCTTTTCGCGTTCGCGAGACTTGCTTCGCGTTCGCGAAGAAGGAAACCAGATACCAGCAACCAGCAATAGTTTTTAACCCAAATTTGATCCGTTAACCATCCGGAATCCACCTGAGGCCCCCGGGACCCCAACCACTCATACCAACTATTCCCATAACACATTACGGACTTGCTCGAGGCCTCAAATCATAACAAACAATGTTAAAACCATGAATTACACCCTGATTCAAGCTTTATGAACTTTGAACTTTCCAACTTCTATTTCCGATGTTTAAACCTATCAAATCATATCCGATTGACCTCAAATTTTGCACACAAGTCCTATTCGACATTACAGACCTACTCCAACTTTCGGAATCGGATTGCAACCCCGATATCAAAAAGTCCACTTCCGGTCAATCTTCTCAAAAACCTTCAAATTTCTATCTTTAGCCAAATGGCTTCAAAATGACCTACGGACCTCCAAATTCACTTCCGATCGCGCTCGCAACTCCAGAATCACCATACGGAGCTACTCCCAGTCTCAAAATTCCAAACGGACATTGATAACACTGAAACACACTTCAAACCAAACTTATGAAATTTCTTCTAAAATGCTAACTTCCACAATAGGCGCCAAAACGCTCCCGGATTATCCAAAACCCAATCCGGGATACGTCCAAGTCCTAAATTATCATACGAACCTACTGGAACCTTCAGATCCTGATTCCGAGGTTGGTTACTCAAAATTTCAATCCTAGTTCATTCTTTCAACTTTAAGCTTCTCAAATAAGAATTTTTATTTAAATTTAACTCCGATCTTCCTGAATTTAAATTCCGACCATGCGAACAAGTCACAATACCTGAAATAAAGTTGCTCATGGCCTCAGACTGCTGAACGACGTGCTAGTGCTCGAAACGACCGGTCGGGTCGTTACATCCAGTTTATGGTTTAAGTGGATATTTATTTTATTTCAATTAGGTCCATCTAAGTTTCTGTATGTTCTCTATAGTCTAGGACACATGTAGTAGTATTTGCATTCTTAGTTGTATTTGTATAGCTGTAACAGAGTGGGGGGATTATGCTAAATGAATATACCTCTTTTCCTCTTTTCTCTATTTCTCTCTTTTTCACACTATTTTCTTCTCTGTCTCTTCCAATACTCTTTTCTTTCCAGAACTTTTCTCCATTGTTGAGCTTAGTGAGCTTAGCATTTGTTACACCTACTGTTGCTGGCTTTATTTATTGACACTTCCTTTTCTGTAAAACAATTTGTTGTGGCATATTGAGGAACATCATCTATTAATTTCTTGTCTTGGTCCATTGTCTTAGTTGATTGTTCTTCCATGTTTGTCAAAAAATCCATGGTTGCAGTTTTAGTGACCTGTTATATCAATTTTTCCTGAAAGATAAGCATAAGACTCATGAGAACGTATCACCTTGAGGTGTAACCTAGCGGTCGATGAAGTGGATGATAACCTTAGAGATGAGGAACCAAATTAAATTATCTATATCTATATCTTCTATATTCTATATCTATATCTATATTTATATTAAAAGGAGAGTATGTTGCAATGTGTTTAATCCAAGTGGCAAGCTAAAATGAAGCCACTTGGCAATTTTAAGACAACATAAAAATTTTGGATTATAAATGGAAAAATATTTAATGAAAGTAGTATTCCAAGGTTTTCTATAAGTATCTTTAATTAAATTTGTGTATAATTCAGTTATTGTAGGTATCCTTTTTTGAGCAAGAATCAATTAAAATTTCACTGAAAATCTTATACACTAATTTTAAGTTGAAATAATAATTCTTTATTTTGTACAAATTTTGTATCTAACCTTATTTGTGAACAATATATATTATTATAGGTATTTTTAAATAAATTTTGTGTATAATTCAATTATGGTAGGTGTTCCCTTTTAAGAACAAAATATTTAAATAAATAGTTTGTATCTTGCAAAATCGATAGTTCATATCTAATGATCCCTTACTATTGAAAAATATTTGTTATAAATTTTACTTTAGAGCTAAAAATATTTTTTTTAGAAACATGTGATGTAATTGAATTGTTGAATTCCAAATGTTTGTTAATGCAGACTTTATATGATGAGGTTCAAATTTATTGAAATGAATTTTGCAAATATTTTAAAAAATAATTTTTAAGGAAAAAAGACTTCTAAACTGCCATATTTCTTACATATCTTTTAGACTATTATCATTAATGAGAAATAGAGTTAAATAAATTACTTAGATAATTAATTAAGAATAACAAGGTAACCACATTAAGTAGTGTGATAAGAAAAAGTTAATAAATATTATAATAAAAATATTGAATTTAGATTAAAACATATTTAAATTAAGATAAAGAAAATTTACATTGAAGGATAAAAGTTTTTGAATTAAAATCTTAAATCTTGAATTGAAAGATAATCTTTTTTTTTTTTGAATTGAGATTCAAAAATCAAGTTTGATTGAAAGAAGCATTATGATACTATCAAAAAAAAATTGCAAATCTTATTGATTTTTCTTCGTGCTTCATTGTTGTTGGATTTTCTTTTATGAATCAAGATCTACAGATATGTAAATATAGTATTTATATATTGTGTATCTATATTTGTTAGAGATGTGATACTATATGATATATTATAGGAATATTATATTATTAGAAAATTCTTAGGAGAGAGTTTAGGGAGTATGAGCTTAAACAATGTATATACTCTTCTTCATGGGAATGAGAAAGCAAGCAAGTCCGATCCATCTAAAAATTGTGCAATCTCTAATGTATTATTTTTCCCATTGAAGCAGTGATAGTACGGTGAATTCTCTTTTTCTTTCTTATTTATGAAGCTTTGAAAAAATTCTATAATCATGATATGATATTGTTCTTAATGTTTAATTCATTCATTTTCCAGAAGTATATCATCATTTCTTAAAAGTAATTAGTATGATTTTCTGGTGAATTTGAATATCATAAGGTTCATCAAGTTGATATAAAATGAAGGCATTCTGTGTTGTTCATAATTGGATAATGTGTATGTGCTATATATAATTACAGATAATTATTGTATTTAAATTTTCAGTCAAGTATTTTATAATATCATCTATCATTTATTTTGACTATTTTGATTTCAACAGGCTTCCTGTTTGGTTAAAGAGCATAGAAAATACTCTTTAGAATATCTATAAAATAAAATAAAAAGTAATAGCTACAACTGTTAAATTTTGAGAACCCGTTCTTTATATGGTAATTATCTCAATTGATTGGATCCATTTGACGCATTGTTTTTTAAAATAGAACACCACAGACCGAGAATAGCTTCTTTGTAATATAAGATGGTATCGAGAATCTCCAGAGTCACTTTCTCATTAGTGTATGCATTGAAAGTGTAACGATCCGACCGGTCGTTTTAAGTACTAGCGCTCTGTTCAGCAGTCGGAGGCCATGAACAGCTTCATTTCAGGTATTATGACTTGTACGCGTGGTCGGAATTTGATTTCAGGAAGTTCGGAGTTGATTTGGGAAGAGAATTCTCGTTTCGGAAGCTTAAAGTTGAAAGAATGAACTAGGATTAGAATTTTGAGTAAACAACTTCAAAATCGGGATCTGAAGGTTCTAGAAGGTTCGTATGATGATTTCGGACTTGGGCGTATGCCCGGTGCGGGTTTTGGATAACCCGGGAGCGTTTTGGCGCCTATTATAGAAGTTAGCATTTTGGAAGAAATTTCTTAAGTTTGGCTTGAGGTGCATTTCAGTGTTATCGATGTCCGTGTCGGATTTCGAGTCTGGGAATATCTCCATATGGTGATTCTAGAGTTGGGAGCGCGATCGGAAGTGAATTCAGAGATCCGTAGGTCATTTTGAAGCAAATGGCTAAAGATAGAAATTTGAAGGTTTTTGAGAAGTTTGACCGAGAGTTTGACTTTTTGATATCGGAGTCGGATTCTGATTCCGAAAGTTGGAGTAAGTCCGTAATGTCGAATATTACTTGTGTGCAAAATTTGAAGTCAATCGGACGTGATTTGAGAGGTTTAAACATCGAAAGTAGAAGTTTGAAATTCTAAAGTTCATAAAGCTTAGATTGGAGGTAGATTCGTGGTTTTAGCGTTGTTTGATATGATTTGAGGCCTCGAGCAAGTCCGTAATGTGTTTTGGGACTGGTTGGTATGATTGGTTCGGGTCCCGGGGGCCTCGGGTGTGTTTCGGGTTGTATCTCGCTCTTATTTGATGTTTTTAAGCAAATGAGCTCCAAATTAAGTTTTTATTATATAATTAGATCCGTATCATAATGAAAGAGCCATAGCAAAACGAATCGTCGAATTTGGACATCGTATAAGGGAGTTATGCCCATTTCCGTGTCGAAAAGAATTGCTGGTTTCTGGTATGAAGATTTGTTCTTTGCGAACGCGAGAGAGGTTACGCGAACGCGAAGAAGGATTTTTTGGTTGACCGGTCAACGCGAAAAATTACCCTACACGAACGCGAAGGTCTCCCGCGAACGCGATGCAGGAATGTCGCCTGGACAGTGTTTTAAACCGAGAATTTTAGTATTTTGGGCATATCTTGAGTTCTAGGGCTCCGTTTGAGGTGATTTTCGCGGAGTTGTTCTCGTATCAACAAGGAGGTAAATATCTGAACCTTATTTTAATGTTTATCCTTAATATCTTCTGTTGGTTTCTATTTTTATCCGTATTTGGATGGTAGAAATTGGGATTTTGAGCCCCAAAGTTGAAAAATAATAAATCCTTGATTTGAGGGTCGATTCATGGACAAAATTGGATGAATTTCGGAATATAGACCATATGAGTTATGGGTAATATTTATTTTCAATAATTTTAAGAATCCGAGCACGTCGACCCGAGGGCATTTTTGTCAACTTTTCGATCGGAGTTAAGAATTGCTATAAATTAGATTGTAATGAATAATTGAGCATATATTAATGGATTTGCATAACCGTTGGCTAGTTTTGGAGCGTGGTGCATCAATTAGAGTCTTCGGAAGGGCGTGGAATGCCGGTTTGTATCTTCGGAGCGAGGTGAGTCTCCTTTCTAATATTGTGAGGGTGAAATTATCCCATAGGTGAGTTAAATTGATTATGTGCTCCAAATTGTGGGGGCTACGAATGCACGAGGTGACGAGAGTCTGTGCGTAGCTACTATTATGCTATTGTCCGGGTAGTTTAGGACCCGAAAGCATGCTATACTTGGGATATTTGAAACCTTATTGACATATGAATTGTTAAGAATCAAGTTGAACTAGTAAATAAATTTCAAAAGGATTAAACTTCATTTCTTGAATTGTTAAAAGAGGATTTGGTTTTTATTTGATAAAATAGCCCCGATAAACTCTTAATTTCCTACTTGAGCATGTATTTTATGTGTGCCTGCGTCGCATGGATGATTCGTGAGAAGGATATGTGTTTATTTATGGAATGGGCCGAACGCCTCAGTGAAACTAGATGCATCTATGGTTCGTGCCACTTGACCCTCGGCAGTGCACATTTTACATTCTTGTTGGAGCGGGCCGTCGCCTCGGTATGATTTGCGCATGTTTATTTGTTACTTGAAAATTGTAAATGTGGAATTAGCCCTATGTGGCTTGATATAAACTGATAAGATAATAAAGAATAGACTTTGGAAGCCTTTGATTTATAGTTAAAGGTTTTTACCTGTCTTTCTGGCTTCACAATTAGAACTTCTATATAAATTCATGATTATCCTCGCATTTATAGAATATTGTTAATTAGCGTCTAGTGAGTGTCGAAGTTGGCCATCTAGTCTCTACCCCTTCGGGATTAGGCGGGATACTCACTGATTACACGTTGATTACGTACTCATACTACACTTCTGTGCATTTTTATTGCATAGGTATATGCTACTTTAGCGGCCTACTGGGCATAGTAGCACGGACGATTCGGGGACTAGGCGAGTTGCAGTATGCAAGGCGGCCCGCAGCTTTTAAAGTCCCTTTCTAGTAAATTGTATTTACTTTCTGTCCATTGTATTCCGGACGGATGTTGTATTGTATTTTATATTCTTATCAGTAGAAGCTCATGCACTTGTGACACCGGGTTCTGGGATGGTTTTTGAAAGATGTGTATAAATAGTTATTTCTTAAATTGAATTGAAAGAGAGATCATTTTATATATGAAAAATGGAAGGAAAAATCTCAGATTTTAAGGGATTAAAAGAGAGGTTAATTGATAAATTATTTGGCTTGCCTGACAACGGTGTCCGGCGCTATCACGACCCGTAGTGGATTTGGGTCGTGATAACATGGTATCAGAGCACTAGGTTCTCGTCGGTCTCACGAGTCATGAGCAAGTCTAGTAGAGTCTCGCGGATCGGTACGGAGACGTCTGTACTTATCCTCGGGAGGCTGCAGGACTGTTAGGAGTACTTCTCTTCTTGATTTCCTTATTGTGCAGTTCGATTCCTTTGAGGCTTATGCCTTTGGTTCCTTTCCACTCAATCTTACGTGACGCGAGCGCTGGTTATAAATCAAAAATTGAAGGATTGTAATGGCACTACAAATGTGGTGTGAGACGATTCTCCCGGTATGGTTGATTGGACTGTTATAGTCACCTTATGGAAGGATATTCTATTGTTCAGCTCAGTAACAGAACTTTTAAGAGCCTTGAGGCTAGGCACGGGTTGCCATAATGCTTATGAGCGATTATTCTACAGTGTTAATGTGATGGTAGGGTGTTTGCCCACGTGTCGGGGCAGTGAATGAATTGAAGGGAAGTTTACTCAGTGTGTAATCAAGGGGTTTAGTATTAAATTCCCAACAAGGTAAAGTCAATCGAACTAAGGATGGTCAGATGTGAACTGATGGAAGTAATGAATTGTGGTAATTGCAAGCGTAGCGGAGTCCTCCTCTATATGGGGGTGCTGTTGTCCTAATTGAACGCTTTAATTTTGTCGATTTTATAATCTGCTACAATTCGCCTTATGGCAGAATATTGTGAAACACTATTGAAGATGCAACCGTCAGATATCGCATGGTGCGGCGGTTTAGGACAGAATCAGTATTTTAAATGTTGGCGGTTCGAGAAAGATGACCTTCGGAGGGGTTTAAGTCAATAGCGATTTGTGGATTCAAGTTCTATGAAGATAAATTTTATTAAGGCAGCAAATGAGCTGCAAAGGATGAGAAAACACGTGGGAAGTGTCAGGCGGAGTTTTAAACTTCTAAAGGGCCAGGTATAAGAAGCGTAGGTCGAGCAGCTGATCAAAGGAGCGAGTTTGCCCAAAGTGGGAGAGTGGCAGAGCCGTATAGGAATTAATAGTAGGATGACTATGCGCCTAAGGAGAGTTTGGAATGGTCTGGGATGTTAGCGACAGGCAATTAAAGTCTGCAGGTTTAATTTAAAGCATGGTGTTGTTATGAGGCAGGAGATTTGTATGACGGATAGGAGCTGCTTGAAATGAAGAAAGATGTAGCATGACTTTGAAGTGAAAGGATGTTGTCTCACATGTAATTGATGTCCACAAGGGATAAATGGACCGGCGCAGCTAGAAAGTGAACTGAACTCAGGATGTGGTTATTGATGTCATAGTGATTGTATCCCGTGCAGCAGCATTGGAAGGTGTCGAGAGGTGATTTCCTCAGGCGGGTTATTTCCCCGTGAGTAGGTTAGTGGTCGCGTGGTTGGCGAAGCTTCTGCAAGGAATTATATTGGCTATCCAACAAAGATATCGATCGTGCGAATGTGGATGATGATTCAGAATATGAAAGATGGGGATTTACAGAAAGATTCCGAGAATTTGCGGCGGATGATTGCGTAAGGTTGTGTCAATAAGAGATTAAGAATCCTGGTGAACTCCAGAGTTTCGTAATAGTGGCTTCAAGCTAAGTGGGAGAGTCCCACCGCCTATGATTGGGTTGCATATTTAACTAATCATGAGGTTTCTGGTTATTTGCATATAGAGGGGTTATCCCAGCTACGAAAAAATACCATAAGTAGTAATTGGAGCAGAGGGATTATTAAAGATGTGCTATGGTTGGCCTTATGGGCTCATGTTCGAACTTGGGAAAGAATTCAGGATTTATGCCTTGTACAGAAACGGGTTTAAAGGGGAGTGATTCTGCCAGGTGCTTCGTTGAGAGGGCACTAATGTGCTAGAAGATTCATGGAGTTGATTATATTCGGGACCAAGTCAGAGCGGGTGGCTCTCAGCAACGGTCTCTAGTAGATTCAAAGGAATAAAGTGTGATGCCTAATGAATTTGAGCCTATCAGTACAGTTAAGGATCAAGATTTGTAACAGCTCCTGAGAGGGTGCCCAGAATGTTCTATAATAATTTGACTTGTGGTGCAGCATTTGAGGAATATGAAATAGTTCGTGGGATTTGAGACAACATGGTCTTGTGACTCCAGGTCGATCGGGGTGAGTGTAGATGGAGTATGTTATGTGTTGAATGGAGTTAGTATCACTCCTAAGGCAAGCAAGGATAAATTGGAAGGAGGTAGATTGATTAGCCATAGTTGAATTGGCATATTGGGGCCAGTGATCAGTTCATTCTACGTGATCAAGTGATGTGTATGATTTATGGCAGTATGTGTGAGGCTTGTCGGCCACCGTAATTGATGTTATTCAGAAGCATTCTTCTGTTATGGCTTGTTAAGTGGAAGCGGATTCCGGAAGGGCTATGGTGGCTTGGACCAATACTTAGAGACTTGTATATCCTACGGTTATGGGAATTTACTTATGTGTTGCTATGATTCTCCAGAAGGGAGTTAAGTGAAAAGTTCTTACGTGATGAAGTGTTAAAATATTAACGATTTCGGAGTTACGATAAAAATCGTGCTCTATCGTATGTTGGCACGTTGGGTGCAGTGAGTAGCATGGAAATACGAAGTGAGGATCAAGGTTGCAGTTCGGTGTTGACAAGGATGTCACAGGCTCGGATGAACGAGGAAAGGGTTGAAAGATTCAAGTAAATTGGTATCGTCTTCAGCGTCACCTCAGATCGATGTTTTGTGAAAAAGGCTTTGCATCCTGTTAAGGATTCTTGATCACCTTTCGATGTTAGTGCGGCCGGTGGTTTAGGTGTGCGAACCCGTTATTTAGTTCGGGAGATTGTGGGAGCGTGTCCCACGGGAAGATTGTATAAGTGTGACATGTAGTCACTTGATCGACTAAAGATTTAAACCAAGTATGAGGATTGTGGTAATGTCACTAAGTTTGAGAAATTATGCCTGAGGGCACTTTGTTTATTGGGTTATGAACTCAGGAGGTCGCTCCGGTTATGACAGATGTTCCTATGTGTTATGAGGAAAAGGAAGTTACTATGGACCTTTGAAAGGTAATTAGCCAAGTGGGTGCAATCAGATATCGACTCGAGATCAATGGATTGGTTTATATATGTGAGCAGGGCCTTATATCAGGCCAGTTGTGTTAGTTTCAGCGAGCGTTCCCTATGGAGGAACAGTTGGGGTGTTATTTTATCGTCAGCTATTCCAGGTAATGATGTATTGCACCGTATGAGTTGTGAGATGGCTTTGTAAATTCTTATGTGTTAAGGTTCCGTGTGGCGATGATGTTATGTTAGCAGGATGGATCTGGAGATTTAGATCCTGTACCGCACCTTAGTTGTGCTTGAGTTCTGTAGCCAATTGCGCTATGTGTTTTCTCAGGGATGGTATTATGCACTTAGCGTGCTTACGAACGAAATTCGATATTTTTATTGTAATGAGCAGATTTAGCTCGAAGTGCAATCTCCTTATGTGAGATCTGTGTGTGGATCGGGTGGCACACCGCCATGGGTATGTTAATTGGATCGGGTTGCGCGCCGCAATAGTGTGATGTCAAGTCTGGTTTTCTATATGTTATTTCTTTGTGTGTTTCACTTCCTATCTTCTAAGGAAAGTCCGTATTAGTGCGGGGGTTATGTAATTCCTTCCAGAGTTCGATTTCTTGTTTGTGTTGTATTCGGGTTGGGGGCCTATTGGCACATTGTGGCGTCATATGAGACTTTTGATCGCATTCGGAATGGATTATTGCCTGAGCAGTCTGTACTGGGTGAGACGAGATTATGAGATTTAAGATCAGTGCAATGTGATTATATGAAGTATGTTAAGGAGCAAAAGTATATTAAGGAGCAAAGGTCATTATTAGGTTCAGAATGTGGTAATGTTTCTTGTCAGAAGTATAGAGTCAATGATTGGTTGACTCGGTAGTTGATTATGAATTTGGGCACATCTCATCCGGCGTGGTGGTATTGTAAGAGTTAGAGTAAGACTTGCGTGTGTCATGAGATGCAATGGGAGCATCTGCTTCATTGAGTTTTGGCTAATGATCGGAGAATATTATTGCGGTCCTGTGGATTTAGCGTCGCAAAGTAAGAATTCAGTAAATTTATGCAATCGTGTTTGAGTACAGCGTGTAGTGATTGAAATGATGATTGTATATTGGAAACAGGCCTAGCATAGGATTTTGGATGTTGGAATCGGGCTCTAAGGCTTAATTGCTTGAGTAAAAGGGAATATTTTCAGAGTTTATCGAGCTTATGTGCTCAGCTAAGTTGTGGTAGCACGGGAAGGTGCGTGAGGTGCTAAACAGTGATTTCAGACTACTCCAGTACAGTTCTCAGCACGTTCGCGGACGAACGTATGTTTAAGTGGGAGAGAATGTAACGACCCGACCGGTCGTTTTGAGTACTAGCGCTCTGTTCAGCATTCGGAGGCCATGAACAACTTCATTTTAGGTATTATGACTTGTACGCGTGGTCGGAATTTGATTTCAGGAAGTTCGGAGTTGATTTGGGAAGAGAATTCTCATTTCGGAAGCTTAAAGTTGAAAGAATGAACTAGGATTAGAATTTTGAGTAAACAACCTCGGAATCGGGATCTAAAGGTTCCAGCAGGTTCGTATGATGATTTCGGACTTGGGCGTATGCCCGGTGCGGGTTTTGGATAACCCAAGATCGTTTTGGCGCCTATTGTGGAAGTTAGCATTTTGGAAGAAATTTCTTAAGTTTGTATTGAAGTGCATTTCAATGTTATCGATGTCCGTGTGGGATTTCGAGTCTGGGAATATCTCCGTATGGTGATTCTAGAGTTAGGAGCGCGATCAGAAGTGAATTCGGAGGTCCGTAGGTCATTTTGGAGCCATTTGGCTAAAGATAGAAATTTGAAGGTTTTTGAGAAGTTTAACCGAGAGTTTGACTTTTTGATATCGGATTCGGATTCCGATTCCGAAAGTTGGAGTAAGTCCGTAATGTCGAATATAACTTGTGTGCAAAATTTGAAGCCAATCGGACGTGATTTGATAGGTTTAAACATCGAAAGTAAAAGTTTGAAATTCTAAAGTTCATAAAGCTTAGATTGGAGGTAGATTCGTGGTTTTAGCGTTGTTTGATATGATTTGAGGCCTCGAGCAAGTCCGTAATGTGTTTTGGGACTGGTTGGTATGATTGGTTCGGGTCCCGGGGGCCTCGGGTGTGTTTCGGGTTGTATCTCACTCTTATTTGATGTTTCAACATCGTTTCTTTGGACATAAAGGGTACCATATTAATCAAATGAGCTCCAAATTAAGTTTTTATTATATCATTAGATCCATATCATAATTACGGAGCCATAGCAAAAAGAATCGTTGAATTTGGACATCGTATGAGGGAGTTATGCCCATTTCCGTGTCGGAAAGAATTGCTGGTTTATGGTATGAAGATTTGTTCTTTGCGAACGCTAGAGAGGTTACACGAACGCGAAGAAGGATTTTTTGGTGGACCGGTCAACGCAAAAAATTACCCTACGCGAACGCGAAGGTCTCCCGCGAACGCGATGCAGGAATGTCGCCTGGACAGTGTTTTAAACCGAGAATTTTAGTATTTTGGGCATATCTTGAGTTCTAGAGCTCCGTTTGAGGTGATTTTCACGGCGTTGTTCTCGTATCTACAAGGGGTAAATATCTGACCCTTATTTTAATGTTTCTCCTTAATAACTTCTGTTTTTTCTATTTTTATCCGTGTTTGGATGGTAGAAATTGGGATTTAGAGCCCCAAAGTTGAAAAATAGTAAATCCTTGATTTGAGGGTCGATTCATGGACAAAATTGGATGAATTTCGAAATATAGACCATATGAGTTATGGGTAATATTTATTTTCAATAATTTTAAGAATCCGAGCACCTCGACCCGAGGGCATTTTTGTCAACTTTTCGATCGGAGTTAGGAATTGCTATAAATTAGATCGTAATGAATAATTGAGCATATATTAGTGGATTTGCGTAACCGTTGGCTAGTTTTGGAGCGTGGTGCATCAATTAGAGTCTTCGGAAGGGCGTGGAATGCCGGTTTGGATCTTCGGAGCGAGGTGAGTCTCCTTTCTAATCTTGTGAGGGGAAAATTACCCCATAGGTGAGTTAAATTGATTATGTGCTCCTAATTGTGGGGGCTACGTACGCACGAGGTGACGAGAGTCCGTGCGTAGCTACTATTATGCTATTGTCCGGTTAGTTTAGGACCCGAAATCATGCTATACTTGGGATATTTGACACCTTATTGACATTTGAATTGTTAAGAATCAAGTTGAACTAGTAAATAAATTTCAAAAGGATTAAACTTAATTTATTGAATTGTTAAAGAGTATTTGGTTTTTATTTGATAAAATAGCCCCGATAAACTCTTAATTTCCTACTTGAGCATGTATTTTATGTGTGCCTGCGTCGCATGGATGATTCGTGAGCAGGATATATGTTTATTTATGGAACGGGCCGAACGCCTCGGTGAAAATACATGCATCTATGGTTCGTGCCGCTCGACCCTTGGCAGTGCACATTTTACATTCCTGTTGGAGCGGGTCGTCGCCTCGGTGTGATTTGTGCATGTTTATCTGTTACTTGAAAATTGTAAATGTGGAATTGGCCCTATGTGGCTTGATATAAACTGATAAAATAATAAAGAATAGACTTTGGAAGCCCTTGATTTATTGTTGAAGGTGTTTACTCATCTTTCTGGCTTCACAATTAGAACTTCTATATAAATCCATGATTATGCTCGCACTTATAGAATATTGTTAATTAGTGTCTAGTGAGTGTCGAAGTTGGCCATCTCGTCTCTACCCCTTCGGGATTAGGCGGGATACTCACTGAGTACACGTTGATTACGTACTCATACTACACTTCTGTGCATTTTTGTTGCACAGGTATATGCTACTTTAGCGGCCTACTGGGCATAGCAGCACGGACAATTCGGGGACTAGGCGAGTTGCAGTATGCAAGGCGGCCCGCAGCT
>MU700789.1:81039-97235 GCA_026770625.1 Nicotiana glauca | reverse complement strand
TATGTATTTGAACTAAAAGTGAGTGGGGATTACTTACCTTGCAATGTTATGTTGAAACCTCCTCTTTGGAATCACCAAAATCGCCTATGTGTTGAGAGAAATGTTAAAAAAAATGAGCTTGAGCTCGTATTAAATGAACCCTTCTGTCCCCAGCTATTTTCGCCTCTGCGGAAGTATTTCCGCTTCTGCGGAAAAATGGCCGCTCCTGCGGCTTTTGGCAATTGGGGTTCGACCTCTTCTACGGTCTGGAGGCCACATAGGCGGAACTGCTTCTGTTGTCCCTTGGCCGCTTCTGCGGAACTGGGGGAATTGGGTCGGACCGCTTCTGCGGTCCCTGGGCCGCTTCTGCAGTTTCCCAGGACTTGGCCCCTTTCCGCTTCTGCGATTAAGCGACCGCTTCTGCGGTCTCGCTTCTGTGGTCCAAGAGCTGCAAAAGCGGTTATGACTGAAGCAGCAGATACAAGGTTTTTCCTAAGTTTTCAACTTCACTCGAACCTCAACCATTTTACGCTCGGGGCTTCCGAGCCCCGCCCGAACATACCAAAAAGTCTGATATCACGAGGGGACCTACTTGAACCCTCAAAACGCTTAAAACAACGCTAAATCAAGGAATCAACCCCAAAACCAAATGATTCAAATCATTGAACCTTCAAGTTCTAAATTTCCTCCTAACGGGTCAAAATGCCCTTAAACCACTCGGATTGACACCAAATTTTACGGGTAAGTCTTAACTGATATTTCGGACTTGTACCAAGTTTTGGAATCGAAATCCAAACCCGATACCGAGGAAAACAATAAGTTCTTAGTTTATTTAGATCTTTGAAACTTAAACTTAACAATTTCATATAAAAATTCATTACTCGGGCTAGGGACCTCGGAATTTGATTCCGGGCATACGCCCAGGTCCCATATTTTCCTACGGACCCTTAGAAATTGTCAAATTAAGAATTCGGTTCCGTTTCCCCAAAATGTTGACCGAAATCTAACTTGGCCTTGGCCTTTTTAAAGAAACTTAAAGAAGCAACTAGGCTTATTCTTGCTCAAAACTCTTCTAACTTCCGAACTACCCGTCCTCGCAAGTCATAAATTAGCTAAAGTAAGTGCGAAAAGTATTATTTAAGGAAACGGGGTTCGAAAATGCAAAACGACCAGTCGGGTCGTTACATTCTCCACCTCTTAAACAAACGTTCGTCCTCGAACGGACATAGAAAAGTACCTGGACTGCTGAATAAGTGGGGATATCGGTTCCGCATGTCCTCCTCGGACTCCCAGGTCGCCTCCGCGACCGGTTGGCCCCTCCACTGGACTCTTACCACAGAAATCCTCTTGGACCTCAACTGGCAGTCCTGTCTATCAACAATGGCAACTGGCTCCTCCTCGTAGCCCAAGCTCTCGTCTAGCTGAATGGTATGAAATCCAACACGTGTGAATAGTCGGCATGATACTTCCGAAGCATCGATATATGGAAAACTGGATGAACTCCTGATAAACTGGGAGGTAAAGCAAGCTCATAGGCAACCTCTCCAACTCGCCTCAACACCTCAAAGGGGCCAATAAACCTTGGGCTTAGCTTGCCCTTCTTCACAAACCTCATAATGCCTTTCACTGGCGGGACTTTCAAGAGAACCTTCTTGCCAATCTTAAATGATACATCACGTGCCTTCTGATCTGCGGAACTCTTCTGCCTGGACTGAGCTGTGTGGAGCCTCTCCTGAATCAACTTTACCTTATCCAAGGCATCCTGAACCAAATCTGTACCAAGCAACTTAGCCTTACCAGGCTCAAACCACCCGATAGGAGAACGACAATGCCGACTGTATAATGCCTCATACGGGGCCATCTCTATGCTGGACTGATAGCTGTTATTGTATGCAAACTCTGCCAAGGGCAAGAACTGATCCCACTACCCTCCAAAGTCGATCACACATGCTCTAAGCATATCCTCTAAAATCTATATTGTCCGCTCCGACTGCCTGTCGGTCTGAGGATGGAATGCCGTGCTGAGCTCCACGCGGGTCCCCAGCTCACTCTGAACAGCTCTCCAAAAATGGGAAGTGAACTGAGGGCTTCTGTCCGAAATGATGGAAACCGACACACCGTGCAACCTGACTATTTCCCGAATGTAAATCTGAGCATGTCTTTCCGCCGTATAAGTAGTCGCCACCGGAATGAGGTGGGCCGACTTGGTCAATCTATCCACAATAACCCGCACTGAATCAACCTCCGGCTGAGTCCGCGGCAACCCAACCACGAAATCCATGGTAATGCGCTCCCACTTCCATTTCGGAATGGGCATCTACTGAAGTAGGCCACCTGGCCTCTGGTGCTCATATTTGACCTGCTGGCAGTTCAAACATCTAGCAACATACTCCACTATGTCCTTCTTCATCCTCCGCCACCAGTAGTGCTGTCTCAAGTCACGGTACATCTTCGTGGCACCCGGATGAATGGATTGAACTGTGGGCCTCCTCTAGAATCCTCTCTTGCAAGCCATCAACATTAGGGACACATACACGGCCCTGAAGTCGTAACACCCTATCCTCGCCAATAGAAATCTCCTTGGCACCTCCCTGAAGTACCGTCTCTCTAAGAACCGCCAAATGTGGATCATCAAACTGTCGGGCCTTAATCTGCTCCAATAACGAAGACTGAGCAACCACACATGCTAGAACCCGGCTGGGCTCTGAAATATCCAATCTCACAAGTCTGTTAGCTAAAGACCAAATTTCCAAAGCTAATGGTCTTATCTTAGTAGGAATGAATGCCAAGCTACCCATAATCTCTGCCTTACTACTCAAGGCATCCGCGACCACATTTGCATTGCCTGGATGATAAAGAATGGTAATGTCATAATCCTTTAGTAACTCAAGCCACCTGCGCTGCCTCAAATTAAGATCCCTCTGCTTGAACAAATGCTGCAAGTTGTGATGGTCTGTATAAACCTCACATGGAACTCCATATAAATAATTCCTCCATATCTTAAGAGCATGAACAATCACCGCCAACTCTAGATCGTGCACAGGGTAATTTTTCTCATAAACTTTCAGCTGACGTGAAGCATATGCAATAACTCTCCCCTCTTGCATCAGTACACATCCCAAGCCAATGTGAGAAGCATCGCAATACACTGTATACATCCCTGAACCGGAAGGCAATACAAGAACTGGTGTCGTGGTCAAAGCCGTCTTGAGCTTCTGGAAGCTCTCCTCACAATCCTCGGACCAACAGAATGGAGCACCCTTTTGGGTCAATCTGGTCAGAGGTGATGCAATAGATGAAAAGCCCTGCACAAATCGCCGGTAATAACCTGCTAACCCCAAGAAACTCCTGATCTCGGTCACTGAAGTAGGATGTGGCCAACTCTGAACTGCCTCAATCTTCTTGGGATCCACCTTGATACCCTCTCCTGACACTACATGCCCCAAGAATGATACCGACTCTAGCCAAAACTCACACTTGGAGAACTTAGCATAAATCTTCTGCTCTCGCAAGGTCTGAAGCACTACTCTCAAATGCTGCTCATGATCCCCCAAGCTACGCGAGTATATCAAGATGTCGTCAATGAAGACGATAATAAAAGAATCAATATAGGGCCTGAACACCCTATTCATCAAGTCCATAAATGCCGCTGGAGCATTAGTCAAGCCAAATGACTCACCAGGAACTCATAGTGGCCATATCTAGTCCTGAATGCGGTCATCGGAACATCTGAATACCGAATCTTCAGCTGATGATACCCTGACCTCAGGTTAATCTTAGAGAACACCCTAGCACCCTGCAGCTGGTCAAACAAATCATTAATATGGGGCAATGGATACTTGTTATTGATGGTGACTTTGTTCAACTGGCGGTAATCAATGCACATCCGCATAGTCCCATCCTTCTTCGTCACGAATAACACTGGTGCACCCCAAGGCGATACACTGGGGCTAACAAACCCCTTTGCTAACAACTCCTCTAACTGCTCCTTCAGCTCCTTCAGCTCCTTAGGAGCCATACGGTACGGTGAGATAGATATAGGCTGAGTGCCCGGAGCCAAATCAATACAGAAATCAATATCACGATCCGGAGGCATGCCAGGAAGATCAGAAGGAAAAACATCGACGAACTCTCAGACTACTGGCACTGAATCAATCGTCGGAGACTCTGCGGTGGTGTCTCGCACATAATCTAAATAAGCCAAACACCCATTCCCCACCATGCGTTGAGCCTTCAGGAAAGAAATGACCCTGCTAGGCATATCAACTGTGGAACCCTTCCACTCCAATCTTAGCAACCCTAGCATCGCTAGAGAAATAGTCTTGGCATGGCAATCTAGAACGGCGTGATATGGAGATAACCAATCCATGCCCAGGATAACCTCAAATCGATCATATCGAGCAACAAAAGATCTGCTCTAGTCTCATAACCACAGATAGTAACCACACAAGACCGGTAGATCCAGTTCACAACCACAGAATCACCAACAGGAGTGGACACATGAACAGGAACACCCAAAGGCTTAGGAGAAATAGCCAGGAAACGAGCAAACAGAGACGATACATATGAATAAGTAGACCCTGGATCAAATAATACCGATGCATCTCTACCGCTGACGGAAATAATACCTGTAATGACGGCATCTGAGGCTAATGCATCTGGCCTGGCTGGAAGAGCATAGAATCTAGCTGGAGCACCGGCTGTCTGGCCTCCAACTGACTGAGTAGTAGCTGGCTGACCTCTCCCTGTCTGGCCTCTACCCCTGGAACGACCTCTACCAGCCTGCTCTCTACCTCTAAGCGGCTGGGCCGCTGGTGCTGGAGTCATGGGCTGCTGCCCCTGCTGTACTGCCTTGCCCCTAAGCCTGGGGAATTATCTCCTCATATGGCCTGCGTCCCCACACTCAAAACAACGTGGTGCAGCAGCCTGCTGTCCGGATGGCTGACCCTGAATACTAGAAGGCCCACTAGAAGAAGCCTGACTAGCCAGCGGGCGGTAAGAACTCTCCGGCATAACACTGAAATAAGAACCGGAAGACTCCAGAAGACTTGAATACCCACTGGATGAACCCTGAATAGCTGGCGAGCGATAGGAACTCTCTGGCATGGCGCTGAAATAGAAGCGCGCTGGAGCACCCCGAGCCGGTGGTGGTGCTGGAGCTGTGGGCCTACTAGGCTGACCCCTCCCAAAGTGACCTCTGCCCCTGGCTGGGGCGCCTCTTTTCATGACCCAGATTTCCTACCATCAGGAGTCGTGATGGCGCCTACTGTCGGAGCTAGGCAAGCCAAGCATTAAAACCTTTTCGGATAACAACACAACAGTAATAACAATAATAAATCTTTAAATAAAAGCAGAAGTCTTTTATAACATAAATAACTGGAAACCAAAAATGCAAAAGTTAATATTTCTCTACCCAAGACTCGAGTCGCTATCTCATGAACCACTAAAGAGTGCCACAAAAAAGGCTGAATAGAAAATACATAATGTCTGTCTCGGTAAAATGAAAACAAACTAAAAATATGGAAAGGGACTTCGGCCTGCGAACGCCAGCTAGGCTACCTCGTAAGTCCCTGGACTGAAGTTAGCTCCCGATCATTGTACTATTGTTGTGGTTCAAAAGTTGCTCCGGTACCGTGATCTGTGAAAAAAGTACAGAAGTGTAGCATCAGCACAACCAACCCCATGTGCTGGTAAGTGCCTGGCCTAACCCCGGCGAGATAGTGACGAGGCTAGACAGGACTATCAAATCAACCTGTGCAGTTCAATATATATATATGCAATAAAAGGAAAGAATATCAAAATTAAACAGTTAAAAAGGGAGGAAAACATGCTATGGGGGAGTACAATCCGGATACAAAGTCAACAACTTAAGAAAGGAACAGGGTAATAATAAAAATATTTAACAACAGCAGGAAAATCAATAGTTGCACGACATCAACCTTCATGATTTTATTCTCAATATCACCAAAAGAAATCAATAAAATACACGGCATCACTCTTCGTACTTTCTCTCACATAACTCTCATTTCATGGCACGAAATGATCCTTCATGCAAATATAGTCTAATCAGAGCACAAAATGTCCCTTCGTGCACAAACAATGAAAACACGGCACGGAATGACCCTTAGTGCAAATACAACCAAAACATGGCACGGAATGACCCTTCGTGCAAATATAATCAAACATGGCACGGAATGACCCTTCGTGCATTATCACTCTTCCTTACCCAAACAGCAATCACAACCAAACGGGCGAGGGAACAAACAAATAATAAGAAATGTCCCGGCAAGGGAAAAATACAATTAAACAGCTAAATCCCAACAAGGGAGCAACAATAACAACTTTCACATCCCGGCAAGGGAGATAATCAACATACACAAACCATCCCGGCAAGGGATTAATCATATCTCTTTCCATTTCTTTCATTTTCTACTTAATAGTATTTTTATCATTCGAGCCAACACTCCAAAGAATTCACATTTCACAATTACTCCTCATACCCTTCACATTATGTAGAAATCATTAATTTAGCCTGGAAGAGTTCCAAAATATACCAAAATAAGCACAAACAAAGACCCACGGTCATGCTAGACACCGGTGTATAGATACTCGTCACCATGCCTATACACCGTACTCGATCATTTAACAATTTACAATCAATAACACTCTACTCCTATTCCCTCAAGCCAAAGTTAGATCAAACACTTACCTCAAATGCTCCAAAAATCCACTCAAGCCTCTAGTATAGCTTTACCCCTCGAATTTACCACAAAAACTGCTCGAATCTAGTCACAAATAACTTGAATGTATCAACAAATGCTAATTGAATAAATTTGAATGCATGAAAATGAATTTCCCAAAGTTTTACTCAAAAATTCCCAAAACGCCCCCGGTCCCACGCAGTCAAAACCCGAGGTTCAAACCAAAACCTGGTTACCCATTCCCCCATGAGTTCATATATATGATTTTTTTTGAAATCGGACCTCAAATTGAGGTCCAAATCCTCAATTTTAAGAAAACCTAGGTTCTACCCAAAATCCCCATTTTCACCTATGGAAATCCTTGATTTTAAGATGAAAACATGATAAATGATGTAAATGATTGAAGGGATTAAGCATAAATTGACTTACAAATGATTTGGGGAAGAAAGTTTTCTTGGAAAATCGCCTATGGAGTGTTTTGAGTTGAAGGAATGAAGAAATGAGGTGAAAATTCGTCTAAGTATGAAAAATACAGGTTGCAAATATGGGAAATGCGAACTGGTGGGTTCGCAATTGCGAACCCCGACCAAATATGGGAATTGCGAAGTCGAGTTCGCATTTGCGAACTCTGAAGGATACTGGGAAGTTCGCATTTGCGAAAAATAGGTCGCATTTGCGAAGGCTCACTACCACATTTGCGGGCAGTCGTTCGCATTTGCGAAGACTGGGGTCACAGGCGTGCATCGCATTTGCGATAAATTTCTTCACATTTGTGAAGATTGCTGCCCAGGTGAAAGATCGCATTTGCAATGAGAAGCTCGCAATTGCGAGTTTGCATTTGCGAATGCTGGCTTCTTGACTGCTATAGATGAAACCAATTTTTGACTGCCTCAATCTTCTTCAGGTCCACCTGAATACCCTCTGCTGATACAACATGACCCAGAAATGCAACTGAACTCAACCAGAACTCGCACTTCGAGAACTTAGCATACAACTGACTATCCTTCAGAGTCTGAAGAACCACTCTGAGGTGCTGCTCGTGCTCCTCCTAGCTGCGGGAGTACACCAGAATATCATCAATAAAGACTATCACAAAAAAATCTAGATAAGTCCTGAACACTCGGTTCATCAACTCGATAAATGCTGCTGGGGCATTGGTCAACCCAAATAACATGACCAAAAACTCATAATGCCCATAACGAGTGCGAAATGCTGTCTTAGGGACATCAGGCGCATTAATCCTCAACTGATGGTAGCCAGATCTCAAGTCTATCTTTGAAAACACCTTCGCACCCTGAAGCTGGTCAAAGAAATCATCAATCCTCGGCAGTGGATACTTGTTCTTTATCGTCACCTTGTTCAATTGCCGGTAATCGATGCACATCCTCATCGATCCATCCTTTTTCTTCATGAATAGCACTGGTGCACCCCAAGGAGAAACACTAGGCCTAATAAAACCCTTCTCTAGCAAATCTTGCAACTGGTCCTTTAACTCTTTCAACTTTAGCGGGGCCATGCGATATGGCAAAATAGAAATGGGCTGCGTGCCTGGGGCCAGATCAATACAGAAATCAATATCCCTGTCGGGCAGCATACCCAGCAGGTCTGAAGGAAAAACCTCGGGGAACTCCCGAATGATAGGAACAAAGTCAATAGAAGGAACCTCTGCGCTGGAATCGCGAACATACGCCAGATAAGCCAAACACCCCTTCTCGACCATGCGTCGAGCCTTTACATATGAAATAGCACTGCGGGTGGCCTGACCTGGGGTCCCTCTCCACTCCAATCGGGGCAAATCTAGCAAAGCCAGGGTCACGGTCTTGGCGTGACAATCCAAGATAGCATGGTACAGGGACAACCAATCTATCCCTAATATAACATCTAAATCCACTGTGTCTAAAAGTAATAAATCAACACGGGTCTCAAGACCCTCAAACACTACCACACATGAACGATGAACTCGATCGACCACTATAGAATCACCCACCGGTGTTGATACATAAATAAGGATACCTAAAGCATCACTAGGCATAGCCAAGTAGGGTGCAAAATAAGACGACACATATGAATACGTAGACCCAGGGTCAAATAGCACTGAAGCATCCCTATCACAGACTAGAATAGTACATATAATAACAGCATCTGAAGACTCAGCCTCTGGCCTGGCTAGCAAAGCATAACACTGGGGCTAGGCCCCACCTCCCTGAACCATGTCTCTGGGACGATCGGCTACTAGCTGACCCCTACCTCTGCCGGTTCAAGCTCCACCTCTACCGTCTCTACCTCCACCTCTATGATCCCTACCCCCGCCTCTAGCTGGCTGGGTGAGTTGTGGATCACCTAATGCTTGAATCATGGGGAGAGGACCCTGCTGCTGAGAGCTGCCCGAGGCTCGAGGGCAAAACATGACAATGTGACCGGGGTCACCACAACCATAACAAGACCTCAGCTGCTACGACTGCTGGCCCTGTCGACCTGAATGTCCTCCCCTGAAGCTCTGAAGTGGGGGTGCACTGATAGGCTGTTGATCTGAATAATGCTGCCAAGAACCACCACCGCCTGGAGTACCATGAGAAACCTGGAGCGCTGGCTGAAAGGGCCTCGGTAAATAACCTCTACCATATGAATCCTTGCCTCCGGACGAGGTACCACTGAACCTACCAGAATGACGAGGCCTCTTATCCGACATCTGACCACCTCCCCGTGCGAGGGCTATCTCAACCCTGCGGGCCGCATTGGCTGCCTCCTGAAAGGAAATATCACCACCAGCTCCCATAGCCATCTGGAGACAGATCGGCTGAATCAATCCATCAATAAATCTCCGAACCCTCTCTCGCTATGTGGGGAGTATCACAATAGCATGGCGTGCCAAATCAATAAACCGAGTCTCATACTGTGTAACTATCATGGAGCCCTGCTGGAGGTGCTCAAACTGCCTGCGAAGTGCCTCACGCTGAGTGACTGGGAGAAACTTCTCCAAAAACAACTCCGCGAACTGATCCCATGTCAATGTTGGAGACCCTGCTGGTCTAGATAGGCAATAATCCTTCCACCAAGTCTTGGCGGATCGTGCAAGTCAGAAGGTGGCAAAATCGACCCCATTGGTCTCCACTATACCCATGGTCCTAAGGATCTCATAACAGCTAAATAAGAAATCATGTGGATCCTCTGATGAAGCACCGCTGAATGTGGTGGTGAAGAGCTTGGAGAACCGATCAAGTCTCCACAAAGCATCCGAAGACATAGCCGCTCCATCGCCCGCCTGAGCTGCAATGCCTGGTTGAGCTACCACAGTTGGCTGAACCACTAGGTCATGAGTCTGGGGGGCTACCTACTCCGGAGTACGTGTAATAGGAGTCTGAACCCCTCCTCCAGCCTGGGAAGTGGCTGGTGCTACTGGCAGCAAACCCGCTCTAGTGACACTCTCCGTAAAGCCTGCCAATCTGACTAGAGCATCCTGAAAATCTGGGGTGACCATGACCCGTCCTGGGACCTGAGCTGGACCCACCGGAGCTGCTGGGGATAGAACCTCCTCATCATAGTCAATATGAGGCTCCACCTCTGGGACTGCTGCCCGGGGCTGAGCTCTGCCCCTGCCTCGGCCTCTGGCACGGCCTCGGCCTCTGGCCCTTGTAGGATCTGCTGCACGGTAGAAGAGGAAGCACGTGTTCTCGCCATCTGCGAAAGAACAGAGTAGAAAGGCAATCAGTATTTGAGAAACAGAATCGCACGACAAGAATGAAACAAAGTTAAACTTTTCCTAACTCCATAGCCTCTGAGGGATAAATACAGACGTCTCCGTACTGATCCCTCAGACTCTACCAAGTTTGTCCGTGAGTAGCGAAACATATGCAACCTAGAGCTCTGATACCAACTTGTCATGACCCGGATTTCCCACCATTGGGAGTCGTGATGGCGCCTACTGTCGGAGCTAGGCAAGCTAAGCATTAAAACCTTTTCGGATAACAACACAACAGTAACAACAATAATAAACCTTTAAATAAAAGCGGAAGTCTTTTATAACATAAATAACTGGAAACCAAAAATGTGGAAGTCAATATTTCTCTACCCCAAGACTGGAGTCGCTATCTCACGAACCACTAAAGAGTGCTACAAACAAGGCTGAATAGAAAATACATAAGTTCTGTCTCGGTAAAATGAAAACAAACTAAAAATATGGAAAGGGACTTCAGCCTGCGAACACCAGTTAGGCTACCTCGTAAGTCCCTGGACTGAAGTCAGCTCCCGATCAGTATACTACTGCTGTGGTCCAAAAGCTGCTCAGGTACCGTGATCCGTGCAAAAAGCACAGATGTGTAGCATCAGCACAACCGACCCCATGTGCTGGTAAGTGCCTGGCCTAACCCCGACGAGGTAGTGACGAGGCTAGATAGGACTACCAAATCAACCTGTGCAGTTCAATATATATATATGCAATAAAAGGAAAGAATATCGAAATTAAACAGTTAAAAAGGGATGAAAACATGCTATGGGGGAGTACAATCTGGATACAA
Source organism: Nicotiana glauca (assembly GCA_026770625.1). Taxonomy (NCBI): domain Eukaryota; kingdom Viridiplantae; phylum Streptophyta; class Magnoliopsida; order Solanales; family Solanaceae; genus Nicotiana; species Nicotiana glauca. The sequence goes on along the minus strand of MU700789.1, from coordinate 86,041 downwards.
AGTCAATAACTTAAGAAAGGAAGAGGGAATTAACAATATTTAACAACAGCAGGAAAATCAACAGTTGCACGGCATCAACCTTCGTGCTTTTACTCTCAATCTCACCAAAAGCAATCAATAAAATGCACGGCATCACCCTTCGTGCTTTATCTCACATAACTCTCATTTCATGGCACGGAATGATCCTTCGTGCAAATATAGTCAAATTAGAGCACGAAATGTCTCTTCGTGCATAAATAATCAAAACACGGCACGGAATTACCCTTCGTGCAAATACAACCAAAACATGGCACGGAATGACCCTTCGTGCAAATATAATCAAACATGGCACGGAATGACCCTTCGTGCAAATATAATCAAACATGGCACGGAATGACCCTTCGTGCATTATCACTCTTCCTCACCCAAGCAGCAATCACAACCAAACGGGCGAGGGAATAAACAAATACTAAGAAATGTCCCAACAAGGGAAAAACACAATTAAACAGCTAAATCCCGACAAAGGAGCAACAATAACAACTTTCACATCCCGGCAAGGGAGATAATCAACATACTCAAACCATCCCGGCAAGGGATTAATCATATCTCTTTCCATTTCTTTCATTTCCTACTCAATAGTATTTTTATCGTTCGAGCCAACACTCCAAAGAATTCACAATTCACAATTACTCCTCATACCCTTCACATTATGTAGAAATCATTAATTTAGCCTGGAAGAGTTACGAAATATACCAAAATAAGCACAAACAAAGACCCACGGTCATGCTAGACACCAGTGTATAGATACTCGTCACCATGCCTATACACGGTACTCGATCATTTAACAATTTGCAATCAATAACACTCTAATCATATTCTGTCAAGCCAAAGTTAGATCAAACACTTACCTCAAATGCTCCAAAAATCCACCCAAGCCTCTAGTATATCTTTACCCCTCGAATTCACCACAAAATCGCTCGAATCTAGTCACAAATTACTTGAATGTATCAACAAATGCTAATTGAATCAATTTGAATGCATGAAAATCAATTTCCCAAAGTTTTACTCAAAAATTCCCAAAATGCCCCCTGTCCCACGTGGTCAAAACCCGAGGTTCGAACCAATACCCGGTTACCCATTCCCCTACGAGTTCATATATATGATTTATTTTGAAATCGGACCTCAAATTGAGGTCCAAATCCCCAATTTTAAGAAAACCTAGGTTATACCCAAAATCTCCATTTTCACCCATGGAAATTCCTGATTTTAAGATGAAAACATGATAAATTATGTAAATGATTGAAGGGATTAAGCAAAAAATTGACTTACAAATGATTTGGGGAAGAAAGTTTTCTTGGAAAATCGCCTATGGAGTGTTTTGAGTTGAAGGAATGAAGAAATGAGGTGAAAATTCGTCTAAGTATGAAAAATGCAGGTTGCAGATAAGGGAAATGCGAACTGGGGTTCGCAATTGCGAACCTCGACCAAATATGGAAATTGCAAAGTCGAGTTCGCATTTGTGAACTCTAAAGGATACTGGGAAGTTCGCATTTGCAAAAAATAGGTCGCATTTGCGAAGGCTCACTACCGCATTTGTGGACTGTCGTTCGCATTTGCGAAGACTGGGCTCACAGGCGGGCATCGCATTTGTGATAAATTTCTTCGCATTTGCAAAGATTGCTGCCCAGGTGAAAGATCGCATTTGCGATGAGAAGCTCGCAATTGCGAGTTCGCATTTGCGAATGCTGGCTTCGCAAATGCGAAGCCTGCAAAACTGAAAGATACCAGATTTTTACTAATGAGAAAATGCAATCCGATGCCTATCCAAAACTCTCCCGAGCCCTCGGGGCTCCACACCAATTATTCACACAACTTCAAAAACATCCAACGGACTTACTCGCGCGATCAAATCGCCAAAATAACATCATATACATAGAATCAAGCCTCAAAACACATGATTTTCTTCTAAGTTTCATAAACTTTCAAATTTGGAACTTATAAACCGAAACACGTCATACGACGTCCATTTTCAACCAAACTTTACCGGAAGCGCTTAACACATCTTTAAGACCTGTACCGGGCATCGGAACCAAAATACGAGCCTGATACCATAGTCTCTTAATCAATTTTTATTTCCATTTTCCTTAATAATTACAGAAAAATAATTTAACAGAAAAATTCTTTTACTCGGGTTCTAGACCTTGGATTCCGACTCCGGGCACATGCCCGAGTCCCATATTTTTCTACGGACCCTCCGAGACCGTCAAATTACGGGTCCGGGTCCGTTTACCGAAAATGTTGACCGAAGCCAACTTTAATCATATTAATATCAAAATTCTTCAAATTTTTCACAGAATTCACATATTTCAACATAAAACCTTTCCGGCTACGCGCTCGGACTATGCACGCAAATTGAGGCAACTATAAGTGAGGTTTTCAAGGCCTCAGAAGCGCAGAAAAGAGAGAAATCCGGTGATGACCCTTTGGGTCGTCACACCTATGGACTCTCCTAAGAATCTTGCCCTCTTATCCTGCTGCATCTGCTCTCTACCCCTCAAACGGTAACCCTCAATCCTGTGGGCAATCTCGAGTACTAGCTGATATCTAGTGCCCATCTCTACCTTACGAGCCATACCCGACCGGATAGTGGGATGTAACCCCGCAACAAACCTCCGTACTCTCTCTGCCTCTGTGGGAAGTATCATGAGTGCATGGCGAGACAACTCAGAGAACCTCACCTCATAGTCGGTTACTGACATATGACCCTGCTCCAGATACTCAAACTGTTGACGTAGCTCTTCCTTCTCAGAGGGTGGAATGTACCAATCAAGGAACAACTGAGTGAACTGACCCCAAGTGAGGGGAGGAGCGCCTGCTGGCCTGCTAAGCAAGTAAGACTACCACCATCTACGGGCCCTGCCCTCCAGCTGAAAAGTAGTAAAGTCGACTCCATGCGACTTCAATATCCTCATGTTGTGTAGTCTATCCCTGCACCTGTCAATGAAATCCTGGGCATCCTCATGACGCTCGCCCCCGAAGACTGGAGGGTGCAACCTGGTCCATCTGTCTAACAACTTCTGTGGATCACCGTCCGCAGCTGGCCTGGGCTGGGGTGCCGCTACAGCAATTGGCTCAGCCCCCTCCGCAGGTAGTGCACCGGAGTATGATAAACTATGGGTGTACGACCTGGAGCCTGTACGGTAGGGGTCTGTGCTCCCGCTCTCGCCTGTGAGGCAGCTGGATCTACTTGAAATAAACCATCCTGAGTCATGGTGCCCATGAACCGAAGCATACGGCCCATGACCTCCTGAAATCTTGGTGCGGTCATGAAATCCTCCGGAGTAGGCACAGCTGCGGGCACATCGCCCTGCTCCTCAATAATGGGATCCCTCGTAGGGCCTGCTGGTGGTGCATTTGGAATAGCTCTATGACGACCTGGCCCGTTGTCACGTGAGTTACCACCCTGTTTTCCCTATATTATGTTGCTCTATGTTTCAATATCAGTATTTGAATGAATCGGATAGAATTGAGTTGGTTTTAGTTGGAAATGAGGCACTTAGCCTCTTAGAAGGAAGCTTGTTTTGGAAAAGTCAACCAGAAGTTGTCTATATAGTTAGAAGGCTCGGATGTGAATTTTGGTGATTCGGTTAGCTTCGTGGGATGATTTGTGACTTAGGAGTGTGATCGGAATTGATTTTGGAGGCTCGGTGAAGAATTAGGCTTGAATTGGCAAAGTTAGAATTTTGGCAAATTCCGGTTATAAGCGAGATTTTGATCTGAGGGTTGGAATGGAATTCTGAGAGTTGTAGTAGCTTCGTTAGGTGATTTTGGATATGTCTACAAATTTTCAGGTCATTCGGACATCGTTTGGTTGGATTTTTGATCGAAAATGCATTTCGGAAGTTCTTAAAGAACTTAGGATTTGATTTGGTGAAATTTGATGATTTTGATGTTAACGATAGTGTTTTGATGATTGGAACAAGTTTGAATAAGGTCTTGGGGTGTGTTGGTACTATTGGTTGAGGTCCCGGGGGCCTCGGAGTGATTTCGGGTGGTTAAACGGAAAATATTGATGTTTGTTGCAGGTCGGGTGCACCTGGCTTTTGGTATTTCCGCATCTGCGGAGAAGGAGCCGCAGAAGCAGTTCCGCAGATGCGGCCAAGAGATCGCATAAGCGGTCCATGAGGGACCGGGATAATTTCACAAATACGGACGGGGTATCGCTTCAGTGGGTCCGCATAGGCAAAAATGAGGCCGTAGAAGTGGAATGGTGAGATCCGCAGAAGCGGATGGTTGGGTGCAAAAGCGGAAGGCCAAGGATTTAATGAAAACAGCATAAGCGGTCATATGGACGCAGAAGCGGTCCCGCAGAAGCGGTTACGGGACCGCAAAAGGTTGAATTGATGATTTGAGGGGCCAAATAGACTCCGATTTTGATGAATTTTATATGTACGGACTCGTGGTGAGACGAGGAATCCGGTGATGTGAATTTTGTAATTTTTGAGAAGTGGGCCCGGGGCTCGGGGCTCGGGTTTTGCTAGTTTCGAGATTTTTGATATTTTTCGGTTGTTTTCGATTGGGTATTGTTCCCTTAACATATTGTAATGCATTCGCTCTGATTTTGGTTAGATTCGACGCGTGTGGAGGCTGAATTGAGGGGCAAAGGCATCGCGAGCTAGAGATTTCAACGGTTCGAGGTGAGTAATACTTATAAATGATATCCTGAGGGTTTGAAACCCCGGATTTGCACATCATAGTGCTGTATTGTGGTGACTTGCACGCCGGGTATAAGCGTGGGGTAGAGCACCATTGGGGATTGTAACTTGGTCCGTCCCAGTTGTTGATTTTACTACGTGATTGATTGAAACCTACTTGATGCTATCATGATTTGGGCTGATTGCCATATTTTAGGCTTCGTGCCGATTATTTGGATCCCTTAGGGATTATTATTATTATTATTATTATTGTTTCCATGATGCTTAGCATGTTTTCATGATATCAGTCCTAAGTTAAACACTGTCTC
>MU700789.1:21408-53893 GCA_026770625.1 Nicotiana glauca | reverse complement strand
GGAATGACCCTTCGTGCAAATATAATCAAAACATGGCACGGAATGACCCTTCGTGCATTATCACTCTTCCTCACCCAAACAGCAATCACAACCAAACGGGGCGAGGGGATAAACAAGTAATAAGAAATGTCCCAACAAGGGAATTACACAATCAACGGCTAAATCCCGGCAAGGGAGAATAATCAATATACTCAAACCATCCCGGCAAGGGATTAATCATAATGCCTTCTATTTCCTTCATTTCTTATTGTCTTTTTATTGTTCGAGCCAATGCTCCAAAGAATTTACAACCCACAATCAATCCTTATACTCTTCACATTTCATATAATTCATCAATTAACATGATAGAGTCATAACAATATCGGAATAAGTACAAACAAGGACTCACGGTCATGCTTGACACTGGTGTATAGATACTTGTCACCATGCCTATACACTGTACTCAACATTTAGCAATTAGCAACCAACACCCTAATCCTATTCCCTCAAGCCAAAGTTAGATCAAACACTTACCTCAAATGCTCCAAAAATCCACTCAAGCCTCTAGTATAGCTTTACCCCTCGAATTCACCACAAAATCGCTCGAATATAGTCACAAATTACTTGAATGTATCAATAAATGCTAATTGAATCAACTTGAATGCATGAAAATGAATTTCCCAAAGTTTTACTAAAAAATTCCCAAAATGCCCCCGGGCCCACGTGGTCAAAAGTCGAGGTTCGAACCAAAACCCGATTACCATTCCCCCACGAGTTCATATCTATGATTTATTTGAAATCGGACCCCAAATTGAGGTCCAAATCCCTAATTTTAAGAAAAACCTAGGTTCTACCCAAAATCCCCATTTTCACCCATGAAAAACCTTGATTTTAAGATGAAAACATGATAAATGATGTTATAGATTGAAGAAATTAAGTGAAAGTCAACTTACAAATAATTTGGAGAAGATAGATTTCTTGGAAAATCGCTTATGGGGTTTGTGTTTTGAAACAATGAAGAAAAGGGTTCTAAAATTCTCCTAAGTATGAAATTGCTGGGTTGCAGATGTGGGAATTGTGAACTGGGGTTCGCAATTGCGAACCCCGACCTGCTAATTTGGGAAATGCGAGATTTAGTTCGTATTTGCGAACTTTGACGATGGCTGGGACTTTCGCATTTGCGAGCCTTTTTTTTGCATTTGCGGACATTTTGTTCGCATTTGCGACCCCTGCGCAGGTGCTCCCTTTCTCGCATTTGCGGACGAAATTATCGCATTTGTGACCCAAGCACGATCCTCCCTTTCTCGCATTTGCGATTAGGGACTCGCATTTGCGAGCTCGCATTTGCGAGAATTCTTTCGCAAATGCGAAGATACCAGAGTTGAACCTGCAATATTTTCCAAAGTACAAAAATGCAACTCGACACCTATCCAAAACTCACCCGAGCCCTCGGGGCTCCAAACCAAACATGTACACAACCTCAAAAACATCCTACGGACTTACTCGTGCGATCAAATCGCCAAAATAACATCGTTCACATAGAATCAAGCCTCAAAACACATGATTTTCTTTCAACTTTCATAAAACTCAAATTTCCCATCTTAAGTACGAAACACGTCAAATGACGTCCGTCTTCAACCAAACTTTACAGAAAGCGCTTAACACATATTTAAGACTTGTACCGGGCGTCGGAACCAAAATACGAGCCCGATACCATAGTCTTCTAATCAATTTTCATTTCGAAATTCCATATAAATTCCAGAAAAATAATTTTACACAAAAATTTATTTATCGGGCTTGGGACCTCAGAATTCGATCCCGGGCTTTTCTACCGACCCTACGGGACCGTCGAATCACGGGACCGGGTCCGTTTACTCAAAATGTTGACCGAAGTCAATATTATGCTTATTAATATCAAAATTCACCATTTTTCACTCAGAACTCATATATAAGCTTTCCGGCTATGCGCCCGAACTGCGCACGCAAATCGAAGCAACTAAAAATGAGGTTTTCAAGGCCTTAGAAGCGCGGAAAAAGAGAGAAATTCGATGATGACCCTTTGGGTCGTCACATGTACTCATTATTACTGCCATTTCTTTCATACTGTTAATTTATTATTATATTTTACCTCAGTAGTGCCCTAACCTTCCTCGTCACTACCCAATCGAGGTTAGGCTTGGCACTTACTGAGTACCATTGTGGTGAACTCATGCCCCTTCTGCGTATGTTTTTCATGTGCAGATCCAGGTTCCTCCACCCAGGTGTACTATCATCGAGATGGAGAGATCTAGCGGAGACTTCGAGGTATATCTGCAGCGTCCACAGACCGAAGAGTCTCCTTCCTTATTCTATCTGTAGTGTTTAGATTCTATCATACTTTTGATGTAGACATTCTGGAGATTAGAGCATTTACATTATTTCTTTTAGCTTGTGTTTTCGCGTAAGTTTCCGGGTTTTGGGATTGAGTTGTAGACTTTCGCATTTCTTTGAGTTGTATAGGGCGAGCGGTCTTATATGCAGCTATTATTTCACATATGTTCAGTTTTGATTAATTATTTCCGCGAGTTATATTGAATTTCTGCATTGTTAGTCTTACCTAGTTGTAGGAACTAGGTGCCACCACGACATGTTCATGGAGGGTGAACTGGGATCGTGACAATTTGGTATTAGAGCTCTAGGTTCATAGGAGTCACGGAACACATGCCGGTTTATTAGAGTCTCATTGATCGGTACAAAGATGTCTATACTTATCTACGAGAATCTATGTAACTATTTAGGAAAAATCTTCATTTTATTTGGATTCCTTGTCGTGCGATATTTTTGACATCAGTTCTAAACTTCTGTCTTCTATTCTATCACAGATGGTGAGGACACGTGCTACTCGAGATGATCAGGAACCCACCCCCTACTGCAGCCGTCAGAGGCCAGGGCCGGGTAGAGGTCGAGGACGCGGACGTGGTGCAGCCTGAGCACCTGCACGAGCTGCCGCCGAGGTACCACCAGCAGATCCAGTCGGAGCCCAGGCACCTGGCACACCTACTACTGCCACTACTACTCCAGCGCTCCAGGAGACTTTGGCTCAGTTCATGAGCATGTACACCACCTTAGCTCAGGTAGGGTTGCTTCCCCTTACTGCAGCCACATCCCAGGATGGGGGAGGAGCACAGACTCCCCCCGTCCGCACTCTTAAGCAGTGAGTGCAGGTTGAGTAGGCTCCCAAGATTATTCTCGCACCACCTGCAGCTCCAGTTCAGCCCGAGGATGGGTCAACTGCTTCAGAGGACGAGCATCGGAGACTTGAGAGGTTCAAAAAGTATGATCCCCCAGTGTTCAGTGGATTAGCATCAGACGATGCCTTGGGATTTCTAGAGGAGTGTCACCGTATTCTTCGCACTATGGGTATAGTTGAGTCCAGCGGTGTTTCTTTCACTGCTTTTCAGCTTCGGGGAGCCGCCTATGATTGGTGGCGCACTTATGAGATAGAGAGTTCAGTCGAGGCTACATCACTGACTTGGACCCAGTTCTCGGATATGTTTGTGAGAGAGTTTGTTCCCCAGAGTATCAGGGATGCATGGCGTGCAGAGTTTGAGCATTTGCGCCAGGGTGCTATGACCATTTCAGAGTATGCTATCCGTTGTACCAGGTTGGCCAGGCATGCATGGCCTTGGTTGCCACAGTTCGGGAGAGAGTTCGCAGGTTCATTGAGGGTCTTATCCCACCCACCAGATCTAGCATGGCTCGAGAGTTAGAGATGGACATTCCTTATCAGCAGGTAGTGAGCATTGCTAGGAGGATTGAGGGTATGCTCACTAGAGAGCGAGGGGAGAGGGAGGCCAAGAGGTCTCGAGAGTCGGGTCACTACTCTGGTGCTCGTACCCCATCAGCAGGTCGTTGTGGTAGAGGTTATATGGGTCGCCCTATCGATTCAGCTCTTCCAGCAGCCAGCAGTGCTCCAGCTCTGCCTATACCTCTGGAGCCTTACTATGCACCTCCAGTTTCTAGCGCGCCTCCTGCGCGGGGTACTTCCAGGGGTCAGTCCAGCAGACCTGGCCCTAGTTAGTCACAGCCACCACGTCTTCCCAGAGCTTGTTTCGAGTGTGGTGATACATGCCACATGGTTAGGGACTGCCCCAGACTTTGTAGGGGTGCATCTTCACAGACTGCTCAGCCACAGACTGCTCCTCAGAGTTCTCAGGCCATGATCAGAGCTCCAGCTGCTACCCCACCTGCCCAGCCGGCTAGGGGCGGAGGTCGGGGAGATAGAGGTCGCCCTCGAGAGAGGGGCCGGGCCAGATATTATGCTATTCTTGCTCGTACTGAGGTTGTTGCCTCCGACTCCATCATTACATGTATTATACTAGTTTGTCACATAGAGGCATCGGTTCTATTCGATCCAAGCTCTACTTATTCTTATGTGTCTTCTTACTTTGCTCCGTATTTAGGTGTGCCTCGGGATTCTTTGAGTGCCCCCGTTTATGTTTCTACTCCTATGGGAGATTCTCTTATTGTGGACCGCATTTATCGGTCATGTTTGGTTACTATTCATGGTTTTAAGACCAGAGCGGACTTATTGTTACTCGGTATGGTGGATTTTGACATTATTTTGGGCATGGACTGGTTGTCGCCCCATTTTGGTATTCTTGATTGTCACGCCAAGACTGTAATGCTGGCTATGCCAGGTATTCCACGTATTTAGTGGAGGGGTACTTTAGATCACAATCCCAGTAGATTTATCTCTTTTCTTAAAGCTCAACGTATGGTTGAGAAGGGGTGTGACGTGTATTTAGCTTATGTGAGAGATGTCAGTGTTGATACCCCTTCTGTTGATTTAGTTCCAGTGGTACGGGATTATCCCTATGTGTTTCGAGCTGATCTTACGGGCATGCCGCCTGATAGAGACATTGATTTTGGCATTGATCTGTTGTCGGGCACTCAGCCCATTTCCATTCCTCCGTATCGCATGGCTCCTCCTGAGTTGAAGGAGTTGAAGGATCAGTTGCAGGAATTGCTTGGTAAGGGTTTTATTCGAGCCAATGTTTCACCGTGGGGTGCTCCTATCTTGTTTGTGAAGAAGAAGGATGGTTCTATGCGTATATGTATTGATTACACCAATTGAACAAGGTTACAGTGAAGAACCGTTATCCTTTGCCTCGTATTGATGATCTGTTTGACCAGCTTCTGGGCGCACAGGTGTTTTCTAAGATTGACTTGCGCTCAGGTTACCATTAGTGGAAGATTCGGGAGCCAGATATCCCGAAGACTTCCTTCAGGACTCGGTATGGTCATTACGAGTTCCTTGTTATGTCATTTGGGCTGACCAATGCCCCAGCAGCTTTCATGAATTTGATGCACAGTGGATTCAGGCCATATCTTGACTCATTCGTTATTGTTTTTATTGATGATATTCTGGTGTATTCCCGGAGTCGGGAAGATCATGAGCAGTACCTGAGGACCGTGCTTCAGACCTTGAGGGAGAAGAAGTTATATGCAAAGTTCTCAAAATGTGAGTTTTGGCTGGGTTCTATGGCATTCTTAGGCCACGTAATTTCGAGTGAGGGTATTCGGGTAGATCCGAGGAAGGTAAAGGCCGTGCAGAGTTGTCCCACGCCGTCCTCAGCTACAGAGATTCGCAGTTTCCTTAGTTTGGTGGGCTACTACCGTCGCTTCGTGGAAGGATTCTCATCGATTGAGCCCATATGACTAGATTGACCCAGAAGGGTGACCGATTTCAATGGACATAGGAGTGTGAGGAGAGCTTTTAGAAGCTCAAGACAGCTTTGACTACAGCCCTAATCTTGATGTTGCCTACAGGTTCGGGGTCTTATACTGTCTATTGTGACGCCTCGAGAGTTGGCCTTCGAGCGATGTTGATGCAGGACGGTAGGGTGATTGCCTACGCATCCAGACAGTTGAAGATACATGAAAAGAATTACCCTGTCCACGACCTTGAGTTAGTTGCCATTGTCCATGCCTTGAAGATCTGGCGTCATTATTTGTACGGTGTGCCTTGTGAGATCTATACTAACCATCAGAGCTTGCAGCACTTACTCAAGCAAAAGGATCTAAATATGCATCAGAGGAGGTGGTTAGAGTTGCTGCAGGATTATGATATTACTATTCTATATCACCCTGGCAAGGCCAATGTGGTGGCGGATGCCTTGAGTCGTCGGGCAGAGAGTTTGGGGAGTTTGGCATATCTACCAGCTTCTGAGAGGCCTATGGCGATGGATGTTCAGGCCTTAGCCAGCCAGTTTGTGAGATTTGATCTTTCGGAGCCCAGTCGGGTCCTAGCTTGTGTGGTTTCCCAGTCTTCCTTATTTGACCGTATCCGAGAGCGGCAGTATGATGACCCTCATTTGCTTGTCCTCTAGGATAAGGTTCAGTGTGGAGATGCCAGAGATGTGACCATCGGAGATGACGGGGTATTGAGGATGCAGAGCCGGATTTGTGTGCCCAATATTGATGGTCTTCAAGAGTTAATTCTAGCAGAGGCCCATAGTTCGCGGTATTCCATCCATCCGGGTGCCACGAAGATGTATCAGGACTTGAGGCAGCACTATTGGTGGAGGCGAATGAAGAAAGATATAGTTGGTTATGTGTATAGATGCCTCAACTGCCAGCAGGTGAAGTATGAGCACCAGCGCCCGGGTGGGTTGCTTCAGCAGATAGAGATTCCGAAGTGAAAATGGGAGCACATCACCCATGGACTTTGTATCGGGACTCCCACGGACCTTGAAGAAGTTTGATGCCATTTGGGTCATTGTGGATCGGCTGACCAAGTCCGCTCATTTTATTCCTGTGTGTACCACTTATTCATCGGAGGGGTTGGCGGAGATTTATATCCAGGAGATCGTCCGTCTGCATGGTATTCCAGTTTCTATTATTTCAGACAAAGGTACCCAGTTTACATCGCGGTTTTGGAGAGTGGTGCAGCAGGAGTTAGGCACTCGGGTGGAGTTGAGCACAACATTTCACCCCCAAACAGACGGACAGTTCGAGCGCACTATTTAAATTCTTGAGGAAATGCTCCGTGCGTGCGTGATTGAGTTTGGAGGGTCTTGGGATCATTTCTTGCCATTGGCGGAGTTTTCTTACAACAACAGTTATCAATCCAGTATTCAAATGGCGCCGTATGAAGCTTTATATGGTAGGAGGTGTAGATCTCCGATGGGTTGGTTTGAGCCGGGCGAGGCCAGGCTATTGGGCACAGATTTGGTTCAGGATGCATTGGAGAAGGTTAAGATGATTTAGGATAGACTCCGTACAGCCCAGTCCAGACAGAAGAGTTACGCAGACAGGAAGGTTCCTGATGTTTCATATATGGTTGGTGAGCGGGTTCTGCTTCGGGTTTCGTCTATGAAAGGCGTCATGAGGTTTGGGAATAAAGGAAAGTTGATTCCGAGGTTTATTGACCCTTTTGAGATCTTGAGGCGAGTTGGGGAGGTTGCTTATGAGCTCGCCTTACCTCCCAGTTTGGCCGGAGTTTATCCGGTATTTCATATTTTGATGCTCCGGAGGTATCTCGGTGACCCGTCGCATGTGTTGGATTTCGGTTCAGTCCAGTTGGACAAGGATCTATCCTATGTTGAGGAGCCAGTGGCTATATTAGACAGGCAGATCAGAAAGTTGAGGTCGAAGAACATTGCTTCGGTAAAGGTTCAGTGGAGGGGTCAACCGGCCGAGGAGGCGACCTGGGAGATTGAGCAGGATATGCGCAGCCAGGACCATCATCTTTTCACTACTTCAGGTATGTTCTCTATGCTCGTTCGAGGATGAACGAATGTTTAAGTGTAGGAGGATGTGACGACGGCCGGTCGTCTTAAGAATTAATTCCCCGATCCCCTATTAACTGCTTCCCCTAAGTTCATTTCTGCTATTTTGGTTTGCCGGGACGTTCAGTGTTGAGTTTCAGAGAGTTTAGGGACACTTAGTCCCAAAATGAGAGCTTAAGTGTTGAAAAGTGGTCCGTAGTCGGAACAGTGTGATGACAACCTCGGAATGGAAATCCGATGGTTCCGTTAGCTCCTTTAGGTGATTTTGGGGTTGGGAGCGTGTTCGGAATGTATTTTGGAAGTCCGTAGCTCATTTAGGCTTGAAATGCCGAAGGTTGAATTTTTGAAGTTTCCGGTCCGATAGTGAGTTTTTGATCCGAGGGCCAGAATGGAATTCTGGAAGTTGCAGTAGCTCCGTCATGTCATTTGGGATGTGTGTGCAAAATTTCAGGTCATTCAGACGTGTTTTGGTTGGGTTTTTTTTATCGAAAATGCAATTTGATGGAATTTGAAGTTCTTAGACACAAATCATTGATTAACTTGAGTTTCCGGCATTGTTTTAGGTGGTTTAAGGATTGGTACAAGTTTGAATGAGGTATTAGGTGTTATTGGTGCTTTTGGTTGAGGTTTCGGGGGCCTCGAGATGATTTCGGGTGGTTAACGGAGAAATTTTTGAAGTGTTGCCGCAGCTGGTTTTTTTTCTCTTCTGGTATTTTCGCTTCTGCGTCTTTGGAACCGCAGAAGCGGAGCCGCAGAAGCGGCCACTCAATCGCAGGAGTGAATTTGGGCTCCCTCAGCTTTTTCCGCAGGTGCGGAAGATCTACCGCAGATGCGGTTACGCACCTACAAGGCTTCTATCGCAGATGCGGTCCTGGGTCAGCTGTAAGAAAACCGTAGAAGCGGTAAGGAATCCGCATAAGCAGAACCGCATAAGCAATTATTGAACCGCAGAAGCGGACGTCGTATTTTTAGTGAAAGTCGCAGAGGCGGCTCATTTTCCGCATAAGCGGGACCGCAGAAGCGTTCCCTTGTCCGCAGAAGCGGAAATGCCTATGCAGATATAGAAATTTCAAGGGTTAGATTTCATAAGTTAGAAAAATCAAATTGAGCTCGGGGAAGGGCGATTTTCATAGGGTTTTGAAGAGAAGAATATTGGGTAACGTTTCTTTAATCCCTTCTAGTTATATTTCATCATTTTGTAGTTAAATCTATCATTAAAATTCGAATTGAGGATCAAAAATTGGAAAAATGGGGTGAAACTTCATAGGCTAAACTATTGGATTTTGAGTGGGTGTTTGTCCTCCGATTTGGGAGATTTTTATATGGTTAGACTCATGAGAGTACGAGGGTTTTGAAAATGTGAAAATTATTTGATTCCGAGATGTTGGCCTGAAGGGAATTTTGGGCATTTTACCTAATTTCATGTAGTAGCTTTGAATTTAATAGTAAAACCAGTTGTTTGCGATGTTATTTACAATGTGTAATTGGGCCATTTGGAGTCGGATACTCGTGGCAAAGGCGTGATTTCTAGTTGATTTTGAGCCGGTTCGAGGTAAGTGGCTTGTCTAACCTTGTGTAGGGGACCTTTCCCCTTAGTATTTGTTATTTGTTATTTTGAGTGCCTTGTACGCAAGGTGACGAGCGCGTACTTGAGCCAATTATTGAAAATCCGATTTTTACTTAAGATATTGAGATTGAGAATCTTTCATATTTGCTTTATTCTACTTGCAATTATAACATGTTCTAGATTAGGAAAGCATGTTTAGTTGATTTAACTTGCCTAATTTCTTAATTTGCCTTGACTGTACTACGTGAAGCATGCTAGGCCAGTTCTACCTGTTGTTTGTCTGTTGGTACTTCATTTCTGCATATCTTCTGTTTGTGATTGCGCATTTATATTGGGACTACGGATGTGGGATTCCGGTAGCTCCCCCCTTGTTTGTTTACTTTGGGACTACGCGTTCGATTCCCGGTAGATCCCCCTGCACTTTTATTTTGGGACTGCGGGTCAGATTCCCGATAGACCCCCTGCACTTTACTTTGGGACTGCGGGTTAGATTCCCGATAGATCCCCCTGCATATTGATGGTTGGACTATGGGACGGTATCCTGGGAGATCCTTCAGATTTACATATATGATGGACTACGGGACAGTATCCCGGGAGATCCACTAGACAGTTGAGAAAAAGAATACAGGAAGGTATCCTGGGAGATCCTCATTGTTACCATTGATATTGGGCTGTACTTATTCTGTGGTTGTTCCGTTCTTTGCGTATTCGATATTGTTTTGTTTAGCTAATTTATTATTATATTTTACCTCTGTAGGGCCCTGACCTTCCTCGTCACTACCCAACCGAGGTTAGGCTTGGTACTTACTGAGTACCGTTGTGGTGTACTCATGCCCCTTATGCACATGTTTTTCATGTGCAGATGCAGGTTCCTCCACCCAGGCATACTATCATCGAGGCGGAGACATCTAGCGGAGACTTCGAGGTATATCTACAGCGTCCGCAGACCGAAGAGTCTCCTTCCTTATTCTATCTGTAGTGTTTAGATTCTATCATACTTTTGATGTAGACATTCTGGAGATTAGAGCATTTACATTATTTCTTTTAGCCTGTGTTTTCCCGTGAGTTTTCGGGTTTTGGGATTGAGTTGTAGACTTCCGCATTTCTTTGAGTTGTATAGGCCGAGCGGCCTTATATGCAGCTATTATTTTACATATGTTCAGTTTTGATTAATTATTTCCGCAAGTTATATTGAATTTTCGCATTGTTAGGCTTACCTAGCTGTAGGAACTAGGTGCCATCACGACATGTTCATGGAGGGTGAACTGGGGTCGTGACAGTGATGGCGCCTACTAATGGGAGCTAGGCAAGCCAAGTTTAATTATTTTTTCATTGACAACATGATCCTTTTTAACAATTATCGGTAATAATATAAAAGAAACGGAATTAGTTAAATAAGCGGAAGTCTTAAATTAAAGAAAACTGCTTAGGAATGCGGAAAATTCAACATAACCTCTTCCTAAGACTGGTGCCACAACACTCACGAACTACTAAGAGTACTAAATACTATGTCTGAAAGAAATATAACTGTTTGTCTCGAGTACAAGGGGATAACAGACTATAATAAAGGATAAAGGAGACGCCAGGCCTGCGGACACCTGCAAGGCTACCTCGGTGTCTCGCTGGACTGAAGGCTGGCTCCCGTGCTATTGCTGCTGCTGTCCAGAGCCCGGATCTGTGCAAAAGAGTACAGAGTGTAGTATCAGCACAACTGACCCCATGTGTTGGTAAGTGTCTGGCCTAACCCCGACGAGGTAGTGACGAGGCTAGTACCAGACTCCAGACAAAAACATGTGCAATTATATAGTATATTGCAGAAAATAAACAAGTAATGAGCAGTTATAAGGGAAGGGGATACATGCATCGGGGAAACAGTCCAACTTAGCAGGACCTGAATAACATATGAAGGAACAGTACAATGTCTAAAACCATATGATAGCATTGTTGTTGCAGCGTGCAACCCGATCCGTACTTTTAACTATAACTGTTGCGGCGTGCAACCCGATCCATACGTTTAACTATAACTATTGCGGCGTGTAACTCGATCCAACAAATATAACATATGCCTGTTGCGACGTGCAACCTGATCCATTCCAATTTATGTTGCAGCGTGCAACCCGATCCACTATAGTGTATGTTGCGGCGTGCAACCCGTTCCAAATATACATAGCTTACCATAATCAAAACCACAAACCTTGGTAGAGGATCAATCATAAAATACTCTATCCCGGCAAGGGAACTAAACAGTACAAGCATAATCATCCCAGCGAGGGAGAACCAGCTATAACCAATCTCAATTCGAATTTTAACATTTCTATTATCACCATGCATAACTCATAATTAACTTCCACAACAATAAGCTAAACCTTGCTCCACAACACAAGTCTACTCACTATTTCATCCATAGTATTATTCAAGAATACAACAAATGTCAATTTAGGACTCACGGTCATGCTAGACACCGACGTATAGATGCTCGTCACCATGCCTATACATCGTACTCCACAAGAAACACATAACAAATATGACTCAACTCCTAATCCCTCAAGCTAAGGTTAAATCGAACACTTACCCCGATGCCTTGAATTCAAGTCAAGTATCAATTATGGCTTTACCCCTCTACCAATCCGCTTGAATCTAGTCACAAGTTACTAAATTACATCAATAAACGCTAAATGAATCAATTTGAATGCATAAAAATGAATTTCCAAAAGTCTTTCCCAAAAATTTCAAAATCGCCCCCGGGCCCACGTGATCAAAACCTGAAGTTCAAACCAAAACCCGATTACCCATTCCCCCATGAACCCAAATCTATAATTTGTTTTGAAATCGGACCACAAATTGAGGTCCAAATACCCAATTTTAGAAAAACCTAGGTTCTACCCAAAACCCCCAATTTCTCCCATGAAAATCTTTGATTTCAAGTTCAAAACATGTTAAATGATGTTAATGATTGAAAGAAACGAGTAAAAATCAAATTACAATTGATTTGGAAGAAGGTTGGTTCTTAAAAAATCGCCAAAGGAGTTGTATTTTGAAAGTGGGGTGAAAAAAGTCTTAAAATCGACTAAGTATGAAAAATGCAGGTTGTAGATGTGGGAAATGCGAACTGGGGTTCGCAATTGTGAACCCCGACCTGTTATGGGAATTGTGAGAAAATCTTCGCATTTACGAACACTGTCCAAAAATCTGTACTTCGCATTTGCGAGCCAAAGGTCGCATTTGCGAGCCAAAGGTCGCATTTGCGACCAGCCCAGCTTCGCATTTGCGGCCAAATGGTCGCATTTGCGACCCACTGCAGACTCACTCTTCCTCGCACTTGCGAGACCTACTTCGCAAATGCGAAAATACCAGAACTGAAATGCCAAATTTTCACAAAGGTTAAAAATGCACTCACGGCCTATCGAAAAATTCACCCGAGCCCTCGGGGCTCCAAACTAAACGTACACACAACCTCAAAAATATCCTATGGACTTATTCGTGCTATCAAATCGCTAATATAACATCATAAACATCAAATTAAGCCTCAAAATCTGTGATTTCTTCAAAATTTCATAAAACATCAAACTTTCCATTTAAGTCCGAAACACGTCAAACAATGTCCGTGTTCAACCAAACTTTACAGAAAGTGCTTAAACCATATATAAGACCTGTACCGGGCGCCGGAACCAAAATACGGGCACGATACCATCACGTTCTAATCAATTTTCATTTCCAATTTCCTTAAATATTTTCAGAAAACAATTTTTTACTCAAAATTTATTTCTCGGGCTTAGGACCTCGAAGTTCGATTCCGGGCATACACCCAAATCCCATATTTTCCTACGGGTGCTCGTCGCTGCACTCAGACTTTATGTACTTTAGTTAGTTACTGAGTTGGCGTACTCACCTTACTCCCTGCACCTTGTGTGCAGATACATGTGCTCGTGCATCAGAGTGAGAGCGTCCAGTCCTCTCAGAGTATTTCTTGAGATCGCAAGGTAGCTGCACGGCATTTGCAACCCTGCTTTCCTCCTTCTTATCTTAGTATTATGTTATTTCGGACTTATGATGTATTATTCAGTCAGTTTTGAGTTGTATTTAGAGGCTCTTGACCAGTGATGTACCGACCCAACCGGTCGTTTTGAGCCCTAACATTTCATTCAGCAGTCTGAGGCTATGAGTAGCTTCATTTAAGGTGTTATGACTTGTACGCATGGTCGAAATTAAATTTCGGGAAGTTCGGAGTTAATTCGGAAAGGGGATTCTTATTTCGGAAGCTTGAAGTTGAAAGAATTAACTAGGATTGGAATTTTGAGTAAATGACCTCGGAATCGGGATCTGAAGGTTCCAGCAGGTTTGTATGATGATTTCGGACTTGGGCGTATGCCCGAGTTTTGGATAACCCGGGAGTGTTTTGGCGCCTATTGTGGAAGTTAGCAATTTAGAAGAAATTTCATAAGTTTGGCTTGAAGTGCATTTCAGTGTTATCGATGTCCGTTTGGGATTCCGAGGCTGTGAATAGCTCCGTATGGTGATTCTGGAGTTAGGGGCGCGATCGGAAGTGAATTCGGAGGTCCGTAGGTCATTTTGGAGCCATTTGGCTAAAGATAGAAATTTGAAGGTTTTTGAGAAATTTGGCCGGAAGTTGACTTTTGATATCGGGCCCGGAATCCAATTCTGAAAGTTGGAGTAGGTCTGTAACGTCGAATATGACTTGTGTGCAAAATTTGAGGTCAATCGGACGTGATTTATAGGTTTAAGAAATAAAAGTAGAAGTTGGAAGTTCTAAAGTTCATAAAGCATGAATTGGGGGTTGATTCATGATTTATCATTGTTTTGGGAGTTCCGAGCGTTCGAGTAGGTCCGCCTCATTATTTCAGACTTGTCGGTATATTCGGGTGGGGCTCGGAAGCCACGAGCATCAAAATAGCGAGGTTCGAGCGAAGTAGGAAAATTGAAGAAGAGCTGAAGTTGCTGCTTCTGTCATAACCGCATCTGCGGTTCTTGGGCCGAAGATGCGGTCAGCCCATCGCAGAAGCGGAAGGATCCAAGCCAAGGGGAATCGTAGAAGCGGCCCAGGGACCGCAGAAGCAGTTCCGCTTAAGCGACCCCCAGACTGCAGAAGCGGTCCAAACATTTATGGCCCAAGCCGCAGAAGCGGTCCAACCCCCTCTTGCCCAGTTCCGTAGATGCGGCTTCATTTTCGTAGGTGCGGGACCGCAGATGCGGTCCCCTAACCGCAGAAGCAAAAATTGCTGGGCAGTGGCCTTCATTTAATCCGAACTTAACACCATTTTATCATTTCACACTCCACACTTATGGGATTTGGGGCTTCCAAAGAGAGGATTTCATTATAGCACTTCAAGGTAAGTTACTCCCATTCATTATTAGTTTAAATACATGTATATTAGGTAGATTAAACACTAAAAATTTGATAAAATCAAAGGATTAGAGATAGACCTAGGTTTTTAATAAAACTAAGATTTAAGCATGAAATTTGTTGTAAAATGGACGAGAAATCATATAATATGATCCTTAGGTTGTAGAGAACAATTTCCTTTGAAAAATATCGGAATCCGGGCACGTGGGCCCGGGGTCGAAATTTAGGAAACTTGGGAAAAGGTTGGGAAATTACTTAAATAGTTAGAATTCGACCTTGTAAGCCTTTATTGACTAGTTCTTACTTATTTTAACTAGTTTGTGATCGTTCGGCTCTGAATTAAGAGGTTGGGCTTGTTCTTGATATTGGAAGTGCGCTTTGGAGCGAGGTGAGTCTCCTTTCTAACCTTGTAAGAGGGAATTGTCCCCATAGGTGAATTAATTGATTATGTGCTCCTATTTGCGGGGGCTACGTACGCGCAAGGTGACGAGAGTCCGTGTGTAGCTACTACTATACTATTGTCGGGGTAGCTAGGACCCAAAAGCATGTTATATTTGGATTATTTATGAACCCATTAATAGCTTGAATTGCTTAAATCACATTAAATTAGTAAGTGAATTTCTAAAAGGATTAAACCTCATTTCTTAAAATTAAGAAAAGGAGAATTTGTTTTATTTGGATAAATTTTCACAGATTAGTTCTTAATTGACTGATTGAGCATGTATCTCTATGTGAACCTGTGTCTCATGCATGATTCGCGAGCAGGGTATGTGTTTATTTATGGAATGGGTCGAACGCCTCGGCAGATTAAATAGATGCTGTCGACCCTCGGCAAGTGCACAGTTTATTTCTGTTGGATCGGGTCGTCGCCTCGGCATGATTTGCGCATGTTATATATATATTGTTGCCTAAGAATTTCTAAATGTTGACATTGCCTTCCATGGCTTGATACCTCCTTATTATTTGAGAAGGTGTTACCTGTTTTCTTGCTCCGTTTTTTAATTGCTAGATAAATTCATGTTTTCCTAACATCTTCACCATATTATTATTGGACCACTAGTAAGTGTCGAAGTTGACCATCTCATCTCTACTTCTTCGAGGTTAGACGGGATATTCATTGAGTCGTCTTGTTTATGTACTCATACTACACTTCTATGCATTTTTGTTGCACAGGTATATGTAACCCTAGTGGCCTACTGGGCGTAGCAGCGCGGATGATTCTAGGACTAGGTGAGTTGCATTATTCGAGGCGATCCGCAGCTAGTATAGTCCCTTTCAATATATTGTATTTATTTCTTGTCCACTGTATTTCGGACGGATTGTTGTATCTTATTTCCTTATCTGTAGATGCTCATACACTTGTGACATCGAGTTCTGGGAGGATTTTTGGATTATTCAGTATTAAGTCTTTTATCGACTTTATGTTCATTTTTGTAAAATTTTTATTGTTTAATATTCAACATATAAGAGAAATGATTTTTGCAAATACAAATAACAAAAAACTGGAAATTAATTATACATTCTTGGTTGGCTTGCCTGACAGCGATGTCCGTCGCCACCACAACCCTTATTGGATTTTGGGTCGTGACAACATGGTATCAAAGAACTAGGTTCATATGGTCTCACGAGTCATGATCAAGTTTAGTAGAGTCTCGCGGATCGGTACGGAGATGTCTGTACTTATCCTCGGGAGGCTGCAGGACTGTTAGGAGTACTTCCCTTCTTGATTCCTTATCGTGCGATTTGATTCATGTGAGGCTTACGCCTTTGTCTCCTTCCTACTCAATCTTATGCGACGCGAAGCGCTGGTTATAAATCGAGAGTTGAAGAATTTTAATAGCACTACGAATGTGGTACGGGTGTTTCTACCTGCGGGGTTATTTGGGCTATTATCGTTGCCTTGTGGAAGGATATTCTGTTGTTTCGGCTCAGCAGCGGTACTTTTGAGAGCTCTTAGGTTAGGCACAAGTTGCCATGATGCTTATGAACGAATGTTGCACAATAGTGATATGATGGTAGGATGATTTCCTACATGTCGGGCCAGTGAATGACTTGAAGGGAGATTTACTCAGTGCATAGTCAAGAGATTCAGTATTTTATTCCCGGAAGGGGAAAATCAATCGAAATAAGGATGGTCAGATATGGGCTGGTGGAAGTAATGAGACTGGGTATTTGCAAGCGTGGTAGAGCTTTCTTCTATGATGGAGTGTCGTTGTCCTTATTAGACGTACTAAGTTTGTCGGTGTTATGATCTGATACACTTCGCCTTTGGGCAAGATATTGTGAAATGGTATCAGAAATACAACTGTTAGATATCGCAGGGTGCGCTGGTTCAGGATTGAATTAGTATTTCAAATGTTGACGGTTCGATAAAGATGACCTTCAGAAAAATTTAAGGTTAGTAGCGATTTGTGGATTCAGTGCTATGAGGATAAATTTTATTAAGGCAACAACTGAGTAGCAAAAGATGAGAAAGACATGTGGGAAGTGTCAGGCGGAGTTTTGAAATTCTAAAAGGCCAGGTATATGAAGCAAAGGTCGAGTAGTCGACTAAGGGGATGAGTTGCGCCAAAGTGGGAGAGTGGCGGAGTTGCATATGGGCTCACGGTGGGATGACCACATACCTTAAGGAGGATTGGAGCGATTTGAGAATATTAGTGCTTCGTTATTGGGGTCTACGGATCTAATTTGGAGTATAGGTTATTATGCGACAGGAGATTTTCTAAAAGGACGGAAAGGAGCTGCTTAAATGAAGAAGAATGCATCAAAGCTTCGAGTTGGAAGGATGTACCGCACATTTAAATGATGTCCACGAGGGGTAAAATGGACCCATGTAGCTGGAGAGTAAGCTCAGACACAGTATGTGTTATTGATGTCATAATGATCATACCCCGTACGGCAATGTTGGAAGACGTCGGGGAGAGATTTTATAGGTGGGTTACCCAAGTGAGCAGGTTAGCGGTCGCGTGGTTGGCGGAGCTTTACAAAGAATTCTATTAGTTATTCAGCGAAGAGATCAGTTGTGCGAATGTGGTTGATGATTCAGAGTATAAAAAGGGGGTTTTACAGAAAGAATCCAAAAATTTAGGCGGTTGATTGGCAAGGTTATGCCAATAAGTGATAAAGAATTCCCGTGAGTTCTAGAGTTGTGTAATAGTGGCTTCAAGCTAAGTGGGAGAGTCCCACCGCTTATGATTGGGTTTCATGGTTAGCTACTTGCGAGGTTTATGGGTATTAGCATATCGACGGGCTATTTCAGCTACGGGAAAGGACCATAAGTGGTAATTTGAGCAAATGAATTATTAAGAGTGGGCTATCGTTGTCCTTATTGGCCCATGTTCAAACTTGGAGGAGGATTCAGGATTGTGCTTTGTAGAGATACGGGTTCCCAGGGAAGTGATTCTGCCAAGTGCTTCACCAATAGGGCATCCATGTGCTAGAAGATTTATGGTATTGATTATATTTGGGGCCAAGTCAGAGAGGGTGGCTCTCAATAGCGGTCCTAGTGAAATTTAAAAGATAAAGTGTGGTACCTAATGGTTTTGAGCCTATATGTACGGTTAAGAACCAAGCTTGGTAGCAGCCAATGAGAAGAGGCACAGAATGTTCTATGATGTTTTGACTTGCGATGTGGCGATTGGGAGGTACGAAATGGTTCATGGGATTTGAGACAGCATGGTCTCGTGACTCAGGGTCACTAAGGGTGAGTGCAGATGGAGTGTGTTAAGTGTTGAATAGGGTTATCGTTGTTTCCATGGCAATCAAGGAGAAATTGGAAGAAAAGGGATTGGTTAGCCATAGTCGAATTGGCATGTTGCTGGTAATGATTAGTTCTTTCAGTGTGATCAAGTTATGCAAGTGAATGGTGATGGTGCGTGCGAGTCTTATCGGCCAACGTAGTTAGTGTTATTCAGAAAGTATTCTACCGTTGTGGCCTGTTATGTGAAGTTGGGTCCCAGAGGGCTATAGTGGCTTAGACCACTACTTAGATGTTTGCATATTCTACAGTTACGAGAATTTACCTGTGTGTTGCTATATTCCTCCTGAAGTGAGTTCAGTGAAAACCTTTTATGTGATGAAGTGTTAACCTATTAGTGGTTCCAGAGTGATGACGAAGAATCATGTCCTATCGTATATCGGCACGTTGGGTGCAGTGAGTGGTATGGAATTTGAAGTGAGGATCAAGGTTGTAGTCGGTGTTGGTAAGGATGTCACGAGCTCGGATGAGAAGGAAGGGAGTTTGGATGTTCAAGGCAAGTTGGTATTGTCTGCAGCGTCGCCTGAGATTGGTGTTATGTGAGAAAGGCTTTGCATCCTGGTTAAGGATTCTTGATCGCTTTTCAGCGTTAGTACGGCCGGTGGTTTGGTGTACGGACCCGTTATGTGTTTCGAAAGGTTATGGGAGCGTGTCCCACGGGAAGGTTGTATAGGTGTGGCATGTAGTCACTCGATTGATTTAAGATTTAAACCAAGTATGAGGATTGTGGTAATATCATTAATTTGAGAATTTATGCCTGGAGGGCACTCTGTTTATTGGGTTGTGGACTGTGGAGGAATTCTCCGGTTATGATGGTTGTTCTTATGCGTTATGAAAGAAAGGAGAGTTATTATGGACCTTGGAAAGGTTATTAGCCTAGTCAGTGCGATCAGAATCGGCTTGAGGTTAGTGGATGGATTCAAATGTGAATATGGGCTCTATATCATGCCAAACGTGTTCACGTTAGTAATGCGCTCCATATAGAAGAATAGTCGGGGTGTTATGTGGTCATTAGCTATTTCATGTAATGATGTATTGCGTCGTGCAAGTTGTGAGACGGCTTGGTGAATTACTTATGAGTTGAGGATCCGCGTAAAAATGTTGTTATATGAGCAAATTGGCTCTTGAGATTCAGATTGTATATCGCACCTCAGTTGTGCTCGAGTTTTGTAGCTTATAGCGCTATATGTTCACTCAGGGATGTTATTATGCACTTAGCATGCTCATGACCGATATTCGGTATTTTGTTGTAAGGAGCAAATTTGGCTCGATGTGCAGCTCCTTATGTGAGATCTATGTGTGGATCGGGTTGCACGCCGCAACAGTGTGATGTTGAGTATAGTTTTCTACCTGCTATTTTTGTACGCCTTGCTTCCTATTCTCTAAGGAAAGTCCGTATTAGTGCGTGAGTTAGGTAATTCCTTCCAAAGTTTGTTTTTTTTCCTTTTGTATCACGTTCGAATTGGTGGCCTATTGGCGCATTATGGCATCATATGAGACTTTTGATTATATCTGGGGTGGCTTAGTGACTGAGCAGTTCGTACTGGGTGAGACGAGATTTCTGGATTTAGGATCAGTACAACCTGAGTATATGAAGTACATTAAGGGTGCAACAATCATTATTCGGTTCAGAATGAGGTAGTGTTCCTTGTCAGGGTATAGACCCAATGAATTGTTGATTCGGCAGTTGGTTATGAATTTCTGCACATCTCTTCTGTCGTGGCGATATTGTAAAGGTTAGCGTAAGACCTGTGTATGTCATAGGGTGCAATGGGAGCATCAGGATAGTAGGATTTTGACTAAGTTGATCAGAAAAAGGTTATTGTGGTCCGGTGAGTAAAGCGATGCTAGGTGTGGACTCAGCAAGGTTATGCAACTATGTTGGGTACAACGTGTAGTGATTAATGTGGTGATCCTATGGTGGAAACAAGTCGGACATAGAATTTCGGATGTTGGAATTAGGCTTTAAGGCGTATCTGCTGGAATAGAAGAGAATATCTTCGGAATTGATCGAGCTAATATGCTCAACTAAGTTGTGGTAGCACGGGAAGGTGCATGAGAATTTAAACAGTGATTTCAGACTACTTCAGTGCTGTTCTCAGCACGTTCGAGGACGAACGTATGTTTAAGTGGGAGAGAATGTAACAACCCGACCGGTTGTTTTGAGCCCTAGCACGTCATTCAGCAGTCTGAGGCCATGAGCAGCTTCATTTCAGGTGTTATGACTTGTACGCATGGTCGGAATTAAATTTCGGGAAGTTCAAAGTTGATTCGGAAAGGGGATTCTCATTTCGGAAGCTTGAAGTTGAAAGAATTAACTAGGTTTGGAATTTTGAGTAAACGACCTCGGAATCGGGATCTGAAGGTTCCAGCAAGTTCGTATGATGATTTCGGACTTGGACGTATGCCTGGTTCGGATTTTGGATAACCCGGGAGTGTTTTGGCGCCTATTGTGGAAGTTAGCATTTTAGAAGAAATTTCATAAGTTTGGCTTGAAGTGCATTTCAGTGTTATCGATGTCCGTTTGGGATTCTGAGGCTGTGAATAGCTCTGTATGGTGATTCTGGAGTTGGGGACGCGATCGAAAGTGAATTCGGAGGTCCGTAGGTCATTTTGGAGCCATTTGGCTAAAGATAGATATTTAAAGGTTTTTGAGAAGTTTGACCGGAAGTTGACTTTTGATATCAGGGCCGGAATCCAATTCCGAAAGTTGGAGTAGGTTAGTAACATCTAATATGACTTGTGTGCAAAATTTAAGGTCAATCGAACGTGATTTGATAAGTTTAAGCATCGAAAGTAAAAGTTGTAAGTTCTAAAGTTCATAAATCTTGGATTGGGGGTTGATTCATAATTTAGCGTTGTTTTGGGAGTATTGAGGGTTCGAGTAGGTCCGCCTTGTTATTTCAGACTTGTCGGTATATTCGGGCGGGGCTCGGGAGCCTCGAGCGTCAAACGAGCGAGATTCGAGCAAAGTAAGAAAATTGAAGAAGAGCTGAAGTTGCTGTTTCTGTCATAACCGCATTTGCGGTTCTTGGGCCGCAGAAGCGGGACCGCAAATGCGGTCAACCCATCGCAGAAGCGGCCCAGGGACCGCAAAAGCGGTTCCGCTTAAGCGACCCCCAGACCGCAGAAGCAGTCCAACCATTTAGGGCCCAAGCCGCAGAAGCGGCCCAAATACCGCAGAAGCGGTTACGCATATGTGGGCCTCAGACCGCAGAAGCGGTCCAACCCCCTCTTGCCCAGTTCCACAAATGCGGCTTCATTTTCGCAGGTGCGGGATCGCATCTTGCCCAGTTCCGCAGATGCGACTTCATTTTCGCAGGTGCGGGACCGCAGATGTAGTCTCCTAACCGCAGAAGCGGAAATCGCTGGGCAGTGGACTTCATTTAATCCGAGCTCAACACCATTTTATCATTTCACACTCCACACGTAGGCAATTTGGGGCTTCCAAAGAGAGGATTTTAATATGGCACTTCAAGGTAAGTTACTCCCATTCATTATTAGTTTAAATACATGTATATTAGGTAGATTAGACACTAAAAATTTGATAAAATCAAAGGGTTAGAGCTAGACCTAGGGTTTTAATAAAACTAAGATTTAAGCATGAAATTTGTTATGAAATGGACAAGAAATCATATATTATGATCCTTAGGTTGTAGAGAACAATTTCCTTCGAAAAATATCGGAATCCGGGCACGTGGGCCCGGGGTCGAAATTTAGGAAACTTGTGGAAAGGTTGGGAAATTACTTAAATAGTTAGAATTCGACCTTATAAGCCTTTATTGACTAGTTCTTACTTATTGTAACTAGTTTGTGATTGTTCGGCTCCGAATTAAGAGCTTGGGCTTGTTCTTGATATTGGAAGTGCGCTTTGGAGTGAGGTGAGTCTCCTTTCTAACCTTGTAAGAGGGAATTGTCCTCATAGGTGAAATAATTTATTATGTGCTCCTATTTGCGGGGGCTACGTACGCGCGAGGTAACGAGAGTCCGTGCGTAGCTACTACTATGCTATTTTCCGGGTAGCTAGGACCCAAAAGCATGTTATATTTGGATTATTTATGAACCCATTGATAGCTTGAATTGCTTAAATCACATTGAATTAGTAAGTGAATTTCTAAAAGGATTAAACCTCATTTCTTAAAATTTGTTAAAGGAGAATTTATTTTATTTGGATAAATATTCCCTGATAAGTTCTTAATTGACTGATTGAGCATGTATCTCTATGTGTACCTGCGTCGCATGCATGATTTGCGAGCAGGGTATGTGTTTATTTATAGAACGGGCCAATGCCTCGGCAGATTAAATAGATACATCTATAGGCGCGCCGTCGATCCTCGGCAAGTGCACAGTTTATTTCTGTTGGATCGGGCCGTCGCCTTGCCATGATTTGCGCATGTTATATATATATTGTTGCCTGAGAATTTCTAAATGTTGACATTGCCTTCCATGGCTTGATACGAATCGATAAGCTAATAAAAAGTAAAAATCTTGGAACCTCCTTATTATTTGAGAAGGTGTTGCTTGTTTTCTTGCTCTGTGTTATAATTGCTAGATAAATCCATGTTTTCCTAATATCTTCACCATATTATTATTGGACCACTAGTAAGTATCGAAGTTGACCATCTCGTCTCTACTTCTTCGAGATTAGACGAGATACTCATTGAGTACACGTTGTTTACGTACTCATACTATACTTCTGTGCATTTTTGTTGCACATGTATATGTAACCCTAGTGGCCTACTGGGCGTAGCAGCGCGTATGATTCTAGGACTAGGTGAGTTGCATTATTCGAGGCGATCCGCAGCTAGTATAGTCCCTTTCAATATATTGTATTTATTTCTTGTCCACTGTATTTCGGATGGATTGTTGTATCTTATTTCCTTATCTGTAGATGCTCATACACTTGTGACATCGAGTTCTGGGAGGATTTTTGGATTATTCAGTATTAAGTCTTTTATCGACTTTATGTTCATTTTTGTAAAATTTTTATTGTTTAATATTCAACGTATAAGAAAAATAATTTCATCAAATACAAATTAAAAAAACTGGAATTTAATTATGCATTCTTGATTGGCTTGCCTGACAGCGGTGTCAGGCTCCACCACGACCCTTAGTGGATTTTGGGTCGTGACAAGTGACACCGGATTTGTTGGGCTGTGTTGGTATTCTGAATTGGCTTTTCGCATATTCTGTTTTATCCATCTATTTCATATGACGAATTTGAGATTTATTCGATATTAGAAAAATTATTTTTATAAAAGAATTCGTTGTGGTAAATATTTGGTTGGCTTACCTAGTACTGTGATAGGCACCATCACGACCATGGTATTTAGGTTCGTGACAATATTTATCTTATATTATTAAACAAAAGTAGTTGATAATGATATTAAATAAAGTTACAAGTTAATGAAAAATAGATAAAAGTATACATTAGATTTACAAAATAGCAAAATTATGTTAAATTATTAGAAATTTAATATTAGAAATGGAAAGAAAAGACTATTTGAATTTGAGATTAGAAAGTTCTTAAAACTATGATGTGATGCTCAAATTATGGATAATATCACGAAATTGAAGTCTTATTTATGAGAAATAAAATAATCATAAAAAATAATTTTTTTAAATTACAAAATAAATTTCTAATATAGGTAATTGTACAAAAATTAAATTTATATCTTAAAATTAGAAATAAATAAAATTTATGTAAAGAAATAAAATGACAGTGAAAATATTACTATAACATTTAGATATATGTTAAAACAATTAAGAAAAAAAATCTATGATTAATATCTGAATCGAGTGCAGTTAGTTTGAGTTTGAAAGCATAGCATAATTTTATGAAAATGCAGTCCAGTTTAGAAAATAGAATGATAAGAATAATTTGAATTTGAGATGAGATTTTTTTTGTTTTTGAAAATATTACATAAAGAACTAAAATGACAGAAAAATATTACTACAATATTTTGAATAATCTGTTCAAATAATTAAGATTTTTTTCTATGATTAAATAAATTTTTAAAATACAAAATAAATTTCTAATATTGTTAATCTTACTAATGAAAATTAAAAATTAAATTATATCTTATAGATAAAAACGAAAGAAAATTTAACTGCATCTAATACAAAATTAATTATAAGACAACTCAATACATTTGGAACATGATAATCAAATAACTTATGTATTAATATTCTAGACTAATTAAAACTTACAATTTAAAACAAAATATGACATTATTTTGGTTATCGGTAAACATCAATATAAAAACTAAGTAAAATTTATATTAGGGAAGAGAATGTATAAAAAAAATAGAGGTAGTGTGAGGATATTAATACTTTAAATTAATTTAAAAATAGAGAGATTAAAATAATTAAATTATATTTAAAATATTACTGATAAATGTAAATTATTAAAATATTATGAACCGGAGGATAAAAGCATAAAAATATACCAAACTTCAAGAATAAAATATTTATTTTTTATTAAATACTATTAAAAGGATAATAAGCAAGACATTAATTTAATTATAAGCTAATAAAAAATTATATGGTAGTATAATAATATTAAATAATACAATAACTATAAAAAGAAGAAAAAAAGAATTTACGTAAAAATGACGCGATAAATAAGACATATTTGACTTCCAGATAAAATTAAAGTGATAGTAAGAATTTTGTTAAAGTAATATGATCTAATGTACTTGAATAAGACATATCACAATATGATAATTTAGTATTCTTTAATATCGACAGCGGAACGAAATGCAAGCACTAAAATCAAGGGTTTAGGTTACTACAAATATATATTAAAACGATTGGTTGTCTAATACGAGATTTAAACAATAATTTCATATCCTGCTTCATAATTAAATTCTCATGTTATATAAATTTCATCTAAGAGGTTTATATTTAAAGGTTATTTGTACATGATTCAAACAAACTACATCGCCATTGGAAATTATTTGTCCGTGTCACGACCCTAACCCCAAACTAGATCGTGATGGCGCCTCTCGTGAAGACAATGCCAGCCAGTTGAATCAAATTCTCATTTTTAAACAGTTAAACAACGCAAAATAGTCTAAACATGGTTTAATATTACTGAATAACAAAAATACAGATAACAAATGCGAAAATCCAACCCGACACAGCCCTATCCGGGGTGTCACAAGTCACGAGCATTTATAATACAAGTCTGCTAAAGTCATAAACTACTACAAATGTTTAAAAAGGGAAAGAAATGATAGAGTAGAGACACGGGGATGCGGACGCCAACAGCTACCTCGTAGTCTCCAAATACCGCTTGGAACTGGAGATCAGCACTCAGGAGCGGCACAAGCGATGCCTGAATCTGCACACATGATGCAGGGAATAATGTGAGTACTCTGACCCAGTGAGTAACAAATATAAATAATGACTGAAGGAAAGAAAACACGTAAAGCACAAGGCATTCTATAATGAAGTAGTAAAAATTACTTAAAATCAGTAAAACCAGTAAAACGCAAGTGAAAATGCTCTTTAAGACAGTAAACAGGTAATTGTAAGATAATTATGATAAAGTAAATAAATAAAAATCCGCCCCTCGGGCACAGTATCAACAATCCAGCCCCTCGAGGAACATCTCAGAACCATACCAGCCCCTCGGGCTTAATCTCACATCACAATGGGTACCCCGCGCTCACTGGGGTTGTGCAGACTCCTGGAGGGGCCCCTTACGGCCTAAGCGCAATAATAAACCATTTCGTGGCATCAAATCTAGGCCCTCGGCCTCATATCAATCAAGCCACCTCTTGGCATACGTATCTCAGGCCCTCGGCTTCAAATCAGTATCAGTGTTTCCTCACAATACAGGCCCTCGGCCTTACTCAGTCAAAAACCATCACAAGCCCCTCGAGCGATAGTAAAACAATATTTCTCCGCCCAAACATCATTTAAAATATCATTTAAGTCTGAAAGCTGAGTAAAAATAGCTGAGTAGTAAAACAATGGAAAATACCATGATTGAGTTCAAGTAATAAATCAAAACAGTGAGGAAATATCAAATAAAAGCCTCGAAGGGTTCAAATAGTTGGCACTAGGCCAATATATGGCATTCAGCCCAAGTAATGATAATAACAAATATTTTTCATTCAATTACGCGGTAAAATCATTAATCGGGACGGACCAAGTCACAATCCCCAATAGTGCACGACCCCACGCTCGTTGTCAAGCATGTGCCTCACCTCAATATAGCACTACGATGTGCAATCCAGGGTTTCAAACCCTCAGAACATCATTTACAATCATTACTCACCTCGAACCAGCTAATTCTCTAGCTCGTGACGCCTTTTTCCCTCGAATCGGCCTCCACGCGTGTCAAATCTATCAGAAATTAGAACGAAACATCAAAATATGCTAAGGGAACAAAACTCAAGCAAAAATAATCGAAAAATACCAAAAATCCTAAAATTAGCAAAACCCGAGTCTCGGGCCCACTTCTCAAAACTCAAAAATTTTCACATCAATAGATTCCTCATCTTCCCACGAGTTCATAGATATCAAAACCATCAAAATCCGTCCACAAATGACCCTTCAAATCCCAAATCAAAAGTCCAATTTCTCAAGCCCTAGTTCTTCAATTTTTGGCTTAGTTTTCATGATTTTCTAGGTAGATTTCACAATAGAATCGAGCTTTAAGACCAAAATTCTTGCCTTCAAACTTCTCCCCTTGAATCCCTCTTTAATCTCCTTAAAAAGCTCTCAAAATGACCAACTATGGAGGAAAATAGACCCACATTTGCGAACAACATGAGTTTAAAAACACTCTGCCCAGGTCTTATTTTCTTCATCGCGATCGCGGGAAAACCTTCGTGATCGTGAAGCATAAAAATCTCAGCTCCCAAAACAACTCAATGCAATCGCATCCATGACCCTGCGATCGCAATGCCTAAGCCACTGACCCTATGCGATTGCGGATCTCCTCTCGCGTTCGCATTGGACAAATTCTATCGAAGACCCCTGGTCCACTTAACACTATGCGATCGCGACCCCTTACCCGCATTGGCGATTAACCATTTCTCCAAAAAATGCAATCACAAGCTTGTGAACGTAAAGAAAAACTGTGCCACTTCCTCAAATCCTTCTATGCGATCGCAGGACTCCCCTCGTGATCACGAAGGGCAAAAACCCTACAACAGCTGAACCTGAACTTCTGCAATTTTTCCAATTTAGAAATGGTGCGATTGACCACCCGAAACTCACCCGAGGCCCCCTGAGACCTCAACCAAAGGCACCAACATATACTAAAACCTTATTCAAACTAGTTCCAATCATCAAAACACTTCAAACAACATCAAATCACCCAAAATACATCGGATTCAAGCCTAAGTTTCTAAAATCTGCCGAAATATTCTTTTGATCAAAAACCCGACCAAACCACGTCCAAATGATTTTGCACACACATCCCAAATAACATAACAAAGCTACTTCAACTCTCGAAATTCCATTCCGACCTCTATATCCAAATCTTGCCTATCAACCAGAAATCGCCAAAATATCAACTTCGCCAATTCAAGCCTAATTCTACTCCAAACCTCCAAAACACATTCTGATCATGCTCCTAAGTCAAAAATCACCTCCTGAAGCTAACCGAACCACTGGAACTCTCATCCGATCCCTCTAACACATAAGTCAACATCCGGCTGACTTTTCCAACTTAAGCTTTCTTAAAAGAGACTAAGTGTCTCAAACCTCACCAAAACCAACTCAGATTCAATCCAACCAACCCGATACCTCAAAAATAGATGAACAAAGCAATAAGAAGAAGAAATGGGGGAAACGGGCCGGTAACTCATGAGACGACCGGCCGGGTAGTCACATCCTCCCTAATTAAAACAAATGTTCGTCCTCGAATGAGTCAAGAAACATACCTGAAGCTATATCCATTGACCTTAATTTCCGAACCTGGCGCTCCAAAATAGATGTTGGCTCCACATCGTAAGTCAAATCACCCTCCAAATGAACCGTGTTGAAATCCAGAACAGGGGACGGATCTTCAATATACTTCCGGAGCATAGAAATATGGAAATGAACACTCGACAAGCTGAGTGGCAAGGCAAGCTCATAAGCCACCTCCCAAATTCTTCGGAGTACCTCAAAAGGCCCAATGAACCGCGGACTCAACTTCCCTTTCTTTCCAAATCTCATAACACCCTTCGTGGGCAAAACCTTCAACAGGACCTTCTCACCAACCATGTAGGATACATCTCAAACCTTCCTGTCAGCATAACTCTTTTTCCTCGACTGCTCTGTACGAAGTCTCTCCTTAATCACCTTCACTTTATCTAGCACATCCTAAACCAAATCTGTCCCCAATAGACTAGCCTCCCCCGGCTCGAACCAACCAATTGGAGATCTACACCGTCTCCCATACAAAGCCTCATATGGAGCCATCTGAATACTTAACTGGTAGCTGTTGTTATAAGAAAACTCTGCAGGAGGTAGAAACTGATCCCATGACCCTCCGAAGTCAATAACACAAGCGTGTAGCATATCCTCCAATATCTGAATGGTACGCTCGGACTGCCTGTCCATCCGAGGATGAAAAGCTATGCTCAACTGCACCTGAGTACCCAACTCTCGCTGAACAGACTTCCAAAACTGGGAAGTAAACTGAGTGCCCCGATCTGAAATGATGGAAACTGGGACACCATGCAACCGAACAATCTCCCGAATATATATCTCTGCCAAACGCTTTGAAGATTAAGTAGTACAGGTAGGAATGAAGTGCGCGAACTTGGTCAGCCTATCCACAATCACCTAAATAGCATCGAACTTCTTCAAAGTCTGAGGGAGTCCAACTACAAAATCCATAGTGATCCGCTCCCACTTCCACTCTAGAATATCCATCCTCCGAAGCAAGCCACCTAGACTCTGATGCTCATATTTCATTTGCAGAGCATTGAGACACCGAGCTACAAATCTCACAATATCTTTCTTCATTCTCCGCCACCAGTAATGTTGTCTAAGATCCTGATACATCTTCGCGGCTCCTGGATGAATAGAATACCGCGAGCTATGGGCCTCCTCCAGAATCAACTCTCGAAGCCCATCTACATTGGGAACACAAATCCGGCCCTGCCTCAATACCCCATCATCTCCAATGGTCACATCTCTGGCATTATCATGCTGAAATTTGTCCCTAAGGACAAGTAAATGCGGATCATCATACTGGCGCTCTCTGATGCGATTATATAAGGAAGATCGAGAAACTACACAAGCCAACACCCGACTAGGCTCCGAAATATCCAACCTCATGAATAGATTAGCCAAAGCCTGAACATCAACCACAAGAGGTCTCTCCCCAACTGGAATATATGCCAAACTCCCCATACTCGCTGCCTTTCGGCTCAAAGCATCGGCCATCACATTGGCCTTTCCCGAATGGTACAATATAGTGATATCATAATCCTTAAGCAACTCCAACCATCTTCGCTGCCTCAAATTAAGATCCTTTTGCTTGAACAAATGCTGAAGACTGCGATGATCAGTGAATACCTCAGAAGAAATGCGATACAAGTAATGCCTCCAAATCTTCAATGCGTGAACTATAGTAGCCAACTCTAAATCATGAACAGGGTAGCTCTTCTCATGGGTCTTCAACTGACGAGAAGCATACGCAGTGACTCTACCCTCCTGCATCAACACACAACCAATCCCTACTCTCGAAGCATCACAATACACTGTATAGGAACTTGAAGCTGATGGCAAAACCAACACTGGGGCCGTGGTCAAAGCTGTCTTGAGCTTCTGAAAGCTCTCCTCACACTCGTTCGACCATACAAATAAAGTACCCTTCTAAGTCAACTTGGTCAAGGGCGATGCGATAGATGATAATACCTGAACAAACTGGCAATAATAGCCTGCCAAATCAAGAAAACTACAAATCTCAGTAGTTGAGGATGGTCTGGGCCAACTCTGCACCGCTTCTATCTTCTTTGGATCAACCTGAATACCCTCACTGGACACTACGTGTCCCAAAAATGCCACTGACTCGAGCCAAAACTCATACTTGGAGAACTTTGCATAAAGTTTCTCCTCCCTCAGTCTCTGCAATATGACCCTCAAATGCTCCGCGTGCTCCTCCCGACTACGCAAATATACCATAATATCATCAATGAAGACTATGAAAAAAGAATTAAGATAAGGTCGGAACACGTTGTTCATCAAATGCATGAACGCTGCTGGAGTATTGGTCAGCCCAATAGACATAACCAAGAACTCATAATGACCATATCTGGTCCTGAAGGCCGTCTTAAGAATATCCGAATCTCTGATCTTAAACTGGTGATAATGCAATATCCCGTGCATTCGGACTAGATGTAGACATATTAAATGGGTATTAATTTGATATTTTATACATGTGAAGTCCTATCAGGATGTTTATGGGTGAAAATAGTTGTTTTGGAATCAAGACGGAAAGTGAGGTGCATAAAATTTGACAAAATCGACTAAGTTTGCAGAAGGTCTATCTTCTAGTAGAGTTTAGTGAAAATATGTAAGGAATTTGGAAAAACTCAAAGTATGAAAGTTGTAGGCCTTTGAAATAGCTTTCCAACGATATATTGTGGATCCCAAACGGAGCTCTGTGCAAAATGTTATTTCCGTTTTACAGAATGGTGTGCAACCACCACGGTCCTGCCGCGTTTTACCACGGCCGCGGTGGCGAGGCAGTGTCCCAGCGATCTACCACAGTCGGGGCCGCGATAGCGCCAACTAGGACGCGGCGGACGACTTGGGAAATCATTTTTAGCCCTATTTCGTCCCCCACAGCCCCAAAACATGAAAACTTGATCTAGAAAGTAAAGCTCCCAAAAAAACCTAACTCCTTAAGGGTCCCTCCACCACCCAAGGTGAGTTCTAATGGTGATTCTAAGTTTTTTTCAATTTCCCAACATCTTATTAACATGGGTAAACCCTCCATATCATTAGATATTCAATTGGGACACCATTGTTGAGAGAAGAAATCCTAGAACTCGAATCAAGAAGATTGAACGTCAAAAAGGTAATATCTTCACCTTCTAGTTGATTCTATCATTGAATTAATGATTATAGACTCTATTTCATGAGCTACGAGTTGATGGGTTTGATATAAAAGCATGAACGGTGATAGGTTTGGGTTGTTGATTGGTTATTATTGGTTATAGGTGTTGATTACCTTATGAATGATAAAGAGTAATGTTGTTTATAACCATTTGAGACTTTAGAATTTATCTAGGAGCAAAAGAATGGGTTATTGGGTGTAGAGACACCATTAATAAGGGCTATGAAGCTTTATGTCACCGAGTGTTTGATAAAATGCCTAAGTGATCAAAACATGACTATTGTTACTAATTTGGAATCCCTTAGACTTGTATTGATATAGATTAAAGTTGAAAGGGTTGGAGAATTTTGTATTGCGCTCAAGAGCAGGAAGTTAAGGTATGTGAGACTAAATCTCTATGTTTGGGAATGTTAATGATTCTCCCTACACTACGTTTCTTTTATGACGTTACTAATTGCCTCAGAAATATAGTTAAGCCTAGTTCATTGAATAGTTGTAGAGCTTATATTCTCTATCTTCATAACTCGCTCATGACTTTCATTCTGAATGTTGTGAGTTCAGTCCGTATTCAATATAGACTTGGGTTTGATTCCCCCGAGTCTTAGTATAGATTACTCAGTATGCCATATACAGTTGAAATTTCAGTATTCATAATCAGTTCAAGAATACATGTCGTAGTCTAGTCCCATTTAGTATTCCAGTATTATGTAACTCAGTATGATTCAGTATTCTAGTATAATGTAACTCAGTGTGATCCAGTATTCCAGTATCATGTAACTCAGCGTGATTCAGTATTTCACTATTATGTATTGCATATTGATTCTCAATTTCTAATTTTAAATCCCTGAATGTCGAACACCTTTATTTGGGCTTGAGGCCGCAGTTTATGCTTTATGCATCTTGGGCCTGAGGCCGCAGTTTATGCTTTATATATTTTCGACCCGAGGTCGCAGTTATGTATACGTATACTTGG
>MU700789.1:0-18536 GCA_026770625.1 Nicotiana glauca | reverse complement strand
TGTGCATATATATATATATATATATATATATATATATATATATATATATATATAGGGCCTGAGGCCACAGTTTAATATTCAGATAAACAGGTTGTTCATCATTCAAAAGAGGGAGTATTCATATCCTTACTTCCTTTGTTTAGTTCAGTTATCAGTTATCATTTCAGTTACCAGTTATCAGTTCAGTTATCAGTTATCAGTTATCAGTTCAGTTATCATTTTAGTTATCGGTTCAGTTATCAGCTATCAGTTATCGTTTCAGTTTCTGTTTCAATAGTTATCATTTTAGTATCAATTATCGATTCTCAGTTATCAGCTCAGTTTCAGTTTCAGCATTTATAATTCTTTCTTTCAGTTGCTTTATATACCAGTGCAATTCAAATGAACTGACGCCCCTTTTGCCCGGGGCCTGCATCTCACAATGCAGGTAATGATTTACAGGTTGACGATTAGAGCGCTAGGACTCTCGTATCAGCTATTTGGTGATCCCCGGTTCTTTCGGGGCATTATCTTTACTTTACAGTCCTTCAGTATTTTCAGACAGTCAGTGTTTTCAGTATTTCATTAGAGGCTTGATTGACTAGAGTAACATCTAGATAGAGTCACAGTATTTTCATATTAAGCTATGTTGACTACAAATATGTTTCAAAATAGTATTAGTATTTCCGCACTTTAATTTTTATCATTCAGACTTTCATTATATCAGCATGTGTTAGTTTATCTTCCGCATTTAGTATATTATGATATCACATGTTGATTCAGCCAGCCAGTTGGTTCGCTCGGTTACATGTAGTCAGGCACCGAGTGCCGTGTTATGTCCAGGCCCAGGTTCGGGACGTGACAGATAACCTAAACAAAGATCAATCTTGGAGAATAACCTGCTCCCTGAAGCTAGTCGAATAAATCATCAATGCGAGGCAAAGGATACTTATTCTTAACTGTTACTTTGTTCAATTGTCTATAATCCACGCATATTCTCATAGTGCCATCCTTCTTCTTCACAAACAGAACCGGCACACCCCAAATTGACACACTAGGCTGAATGAACCCCTTATCTAGGAGCTTCTGAAGCTGTTCCTTTAACTCCTTCAGCTCCGCTGGCACCATATGATATGACGGAATAGAAATAGGATGAGTGCCCGGCACCAGGTCAATACCAAAATCAATATTCCTGTCTGGTGGCATGCTCGGAAGGTCTGTAAGAAATACATCGGGGAAATCTCTCACAACTGGAGGTCCCAAAATCATAATAGGCATAGCTGGTGCCTGAGTTGGTGCTGCTGGAGGGTCCACAGCTGGAACCTGGTCCTGAACTGGGGCAGCTGGTGGATCTGCAGGTGCTGCCCTTGCTGCTCTGCCTCTACCACGACCACGACCACGACCGCGTCCCCAGCCTCTGGTGGCCGCAGCTGGTGGCACTGGTGGTCGCCCACTCTCTCTGATAGCGCGTGTCCTCACCATCTGTGAGAGAATAGAACAATAGAAATTTAGTACTCGGATCAACAAACTCGCACGATAAGAATTTAAAAAATGTAAAGCTTTTCCTAAGGGTTCTACAGCCTCTCGAGGATAAATACAGGCATCGTCGTACCGATACGCGAGACTCTACAACCTGCTCATGACTCGTAAGACCTATATAACCTAGGCTCTGATACAACCTTTTCACGACCCTAACCCTGAACCCGGTCGTGATGGCGCCTCTCGTGAAGACAAGGCCAGCCAATTGAATCAAATTCTCATTTTTAAACAGTTAAACAACGAAAATAGTCTAAACAAGGTTTAATATTACTGAATAGCGGAAATACAGATAACATATGCGGAAATCCAACCCGACACAGCCCTATCCGGGGTGTCACAAGTCACGAGCATCTATAGCCATAATACAAGTCTGCTAAAGTCATAAACTGCTACAAATGTTTGAAAAGGGACAAAAATGATAAAGTAGAGACATGGGGCTGCGGACGCCAATAGCTACCTCGTAGTCTCCGAATACCGCCTGGAACTGGAGAAATCAGCACTCAGGCGTGGAACCAGCGATGCCTGAATCTGCACACATGGTGCAGGGAGTAATGTGAGCACTCCGACCTAGTGAGTAATAAATATAAATAATGACTGAAGGAAAGAAAATACGTAAAGCACAAGGCATTCTATAATGAAGCAGTAAAAACCACTTAAAATCAGGAAAACCAGTAAAACTCAAGTGAAAATGCTCTTTAATCCAGTAAACAGGTAATTGACAGATAATTACGATAGAGTAAACAAATAGAAATTCTCCCCTCGGGCACAGTATCAACAATCCAGCCCCTCAGGCAATATCTCAGAACCATACCAGCCCCTCGGGCTCAATCTCACATCACAATGGGTACACGCGCTCACTGCGGGTGTGCAGACTCCTAGAGGGGCCCCTTATGGCCAAGCGCAATAACAAGCCATCTCGTGGCATCAAATCTAGGCCCTCGGCCTCATTTCAATCAAGCCACCTCATGGCGTACATATTTCAGTCCCTCGACCTCAAATCAGTATTAGTGTTTCCTCACAATATAGGCCATCGGCCTTACTCAGTCAAAAATCATCACAAGCCCCTCGGGCGATAGTAAAACACTGTTTCTCAGCCCAAACATCATTTAAAATATCATTTAAGTCTCAAAACTGAGTAAAAATGGCTGAGTAGTAAAATAGTAGAAAATACCATGACTGAATTCAAGTAATAAATCAAAACAGTAAGAAAATATCAAATAAAAGCCCCGAAGGGTTCAAATAGTTGGCACTAGGCCCAAATATGGCATTCAGCCCAAGTAATGATAATAACAAATTTCAATCAATTACGCGATAAAATCATTAATCGGGACGGACCAAGTCACAATGCCCAACAGTGCACGACCCCACGCTCGTCGTCAAGCGTGTGCCTCACCTCAATATAGCAATACGATGTGCAATCCGGAGTTTCAAACAATCAGAATATTATTTACAATCATTACTCACCTCGAGCCGGCTAATTCTCTAGCTCGCGGCACCTTTGCCCCTTGAGTCGGCCTCCACGTGCATCGAATCTATTCAAAATAATAATGAGGACATCAAAATATGCTAAGGGAACAAAACCCAAGCGAAAACAATCTAAAATACCAAAAATCCTGAAATAAGCAAAACCCGAGCCCCGAGCCCACTTCTCAAAACTCAGAAATTTTTACATCAATAGATTCCTCATCTCCCCACGAGTTCATACATATCAAAAGCATCAAATCCGTCCACAAATGACCCTTCAAATCCCAAATCAAAAGTCCAATTTCTCAAGCCCTAGTTCTTCAATTTTTGGCTTAGTTTTCATGATTTTCTAGGTAGATTTCACAATAGAATCAAGTTTTAAGACCAAAATTCTTACCTCCAAACGTCTCCTCTTGAATCCCTCTTTAATCTCCTTCAAAAATCTCTCAAAATGACCAAACTATGGAGGAAAATAGACCCACATTCGCGAATAAGACGAGTTTAAAAACATTCTGCCCAGGCCTTATTTTCTTCATCGCGATCGCGGGAAAACCTTCACGATCGCGAAGCACAAAAATCTTAGCTCCCATAATAACTCTATATCGCGTCCAAGACCCTACGATTGAAATGCCTAAGCCAATGACCGTACGCGATCGCGGACCTCCTTCCGCATTCGCATTGAACAAATTCCTTCCGAGACCCTGGTCCATTTAACACAATGCGATCGCGACCCCTTACCCACGTTCGCGATTAACCATTTCTCCAAACAATGCGGTCGCAAGCCTAACTTTGCGAACACGAAGAACAACTGGGACACTTCCTCAAATCCTTCTATGTGATCATAGGACTCCCCTCGCGATCGCGAAGGGCAAAAACCCTGCAACAGCTAAACCTGAACGTCTGCAATTTTTCCAACTTAGAAATGGTCCGATTGACCACCCAAAACTCACCCGAGGCCCCTGAGACCTCAACCAAAAGTACCAACATATCCTAAAACCTTATTCAAACTAGTTCCAATTATCAAAAAACTTCAAACAACATCAAATCACCCAAAATACATCGGATTCAAGCCTAAGTTTCTAAAATCTTTCGAAATACGCTTTTGATCAAAAATCCGACCAAACCACGTCCAAATGACCTGAAAATTTGCACACACGTCCCAAATAACATAACGAAGCTATTAAAACTCTCAAAATTCCATTCCGACCCCTATATCCAAATCTCGCCTATCAACCGGAAATCGCCAAAATATCAACTTCGCCAATTCAAGCCTAATTCTACTCCAAACCTCCAAAACTTATTCCGATCACGCTCCTAAGTCACAAATCACCTCCGGAAGCTAACCGAACCACCGTAACTCACATCCGAACCCTCTAACACATAAGTCTACATCCGGTTGATTTTTTCAACTTAAGCTTTCTTAAAAGAGACTAAGTGTCTCAAACCTCACCAAAACCAACCCGGATTCAATCCAACCAATCCGATCGATACCTCAAAACACAGATGAATAAATCAGTAAGAAGCAGAAATGGGGGAAATAGGCCGGTAACTCATGAGACAACCGGCCGGATCGTTACAGTCCGGGCATCGTGCAGGTACTAATACTAATACCTTCTTAATAGGAAACGATATCTGATAATTAGACGAGTAGCAAATAAATAGGATAATAAAAGATACATTGAAGCTGGCCGAATACCAATCTATATTTGTATCTATACTATATTAGAAGCACGAAACCCTTTAGTAAAATATTTTTTGCCTTTTTTTACCTTTTAATAGTAATAGGTTTATATTGGACAAATTTATAATTTAATTATTCTCCTAATATTTTATTTAATTAAAATGCATACTCCCATATGAAGTGCATTTATGTTGCCTAGCGTAGTGACAAGATCAAGTATAAATGATGCATGCATATGTATTGTGAAAAAAAAAAGGAATCATACAATAAATTCATTGAATACAAGCTAGAGTAAGATGTGCATTGCAAATTAAAACAAGAAGAAATATAAAATTGTAACAAATGAATCATTGTATATGATTAGCGGCAATTAACAATTATAAAATACTTCACTTGAAAGCTGATATTTTTATTTTTCTTCATTTCTACGTGCGTGAAAGTGAGTATATTAATGCTCTTTGTCGCTAAACATCATGGAAATTGTTTGCAACAAATTATATGTAATACAAAAATAAATTACAATTATAAAATAAATATGAAAAAATATAATTTTATTGATAAAATAATGCGGGTACAATTCTGTTTCTCCCTTGATTCTTCTCTCCTGATAATCTCCGTGATTCGAGGGCTGAAGCAGCGTATTTCTCGAATGTAAGGATGATGCAGACCTCCTGGATATATTTGATCTCCGGCTTCTTGAACTATTTCATTGTCAAGAAGTATCCGGCCATATTTTGGTCTCTTTGTGAGTATTCCGTGAGTTTATGGGATATTTGAGACCCCTCTTCAAGGGAATATGTATCCCTTTATATAGGCGTGAGTTAGGGTTTAGGGTAGAGTAACCTCCAAGAAACTCTAATAGACTCCTAGGATTTTTAGAGTTCTGTAGTATCTTTAATTTTGGATTTGGCTTGATCCCTTAAAATTTCGATGTCTAAAGAGATAATCAAATAATAACAAATAATCAAGTCCAAGAGATAATTAAGACAAAGCAAAACTTAGTGGGTGTTTGGACATAAGATTTGTTAAATTCCAAATAAAAAAGTGGAAAAAAAAATTTCAAGTAAACATGGTATTTGAAAATTAGAGTTGTATTTTGACATAATATAATTTTGGGTTGTTTTTGGTTTCGTATGTGATCTAAGTGAATTTTGAGAAAATAT
Source organism: Nicotiana glauca (assembly GCA_026770625.1). Taxonomy (NCBI): domain Eukaryota; kingdom Viridiplantae; phylum Streptophyta; class Magnoliopsida; order Solanales; family Solanaceae; genus Nicotiana; species Nicotiana glauca. The sequence continues at coordinate 12,710 of MU700789.1, read as the reverse complement.
CTTTTTGGAGTTTTTAAAATTTTCGAAAAATTCTAAAATTCGTTTTCAAGTGAAAATTGTACACTTTATGTCCAAACACCGATTTCAAAAAAAAAAGTAGAAAATTTTCGAAAAAAGTGAAAAAATTCTTATATCCAAACGGGCTCTTAGATATGCATGGAATAAAACTTATGAAATTTAGAGCGTTTTTAGGTGTCTTATCTTTCAGCAAAGGACACCCTATCATGTTTGATATATTACTAAGCAATTTAATAGACCTTATTAGGTTTCTCATAATATCTAATTGTGTATATATATAAAAAAAGTTGTTGTAGAATATTAGGAGAATTATCATGCTTAAATTAGAAGTCATTTCATATATAATTAGCATTTCTGTTACCTATAATCTTGATAGTTCGTATTATTATTGAATATCGATTCATTATTTTGAGATTATGTCTCTTCCTTGAATTTTATTCCATCCTTTTGTGATTTTCTTTCTTCCCCTCAAAATAATTTTTTCAATCATTACTACTCTGTCACATGGCCTGTAACTTCTATTAACGATTACAATTGTTAATTGTTGCTAATTTCTTTTGATCTTTGTGAAATTTATTTTTCAAATTACGCAATTTTGATTATTCAGTTGTGTAATTTGTAACAATATGTATTTCACAATAATGTCTATCGTAGTACATGGAGAGATATTTATAGTATTTTACATGTACATAAGAATGACTAAACTATCCTTAGATACAATATCTATTACTCCCCCTCAAGCGATGCATGATCGGAAAGAACACAGAGCTTGTCACGTAGATATAACAATCGCGGAGAAGGAACTGCTTTGGTTAACAAATCAGCAAGTTGATCTTGACTTGGAACATATTGAACTTGGAGAGTACGTGATGCAACCTTTTCACGGACAAAATGAACATCAATTTCAATATGCTTGGTACGAGCATGTTGGACAGGATTGTGAGCCAAATAAATAGTGCTAACATTATCACAAAAAATTATCGAGGGCGAAGAAACACATATGTGAAGACCTCGGAGAAGAGAGTGTAACCAAGTGAGTTCAGCTGCAGCATGAGCAACTGATCTATATTCAGCTTCAACACTTGATCCAGAAACAACATTTTGCTTTTTAGAAGACCATGAAATAAGATTAGGGCCAAGAAAAATACAGTATGCCAAAGTAGAACGGCGAGTTGTAGGACAACCGGCCCAATCCGCATCAGTATAACATTGCAAACTGCCAAGAGAACCACCAGCAACAAATAACCCATGATTCAAAGTTCCGTGCAAGTAGCGTAAAATTCGTTTTACTGCAGTATAGTGAATATCTAGGTGAGAATGCATAAACAGAGAAACTTGATTAACTGCGAAAGCAATGTCGGGGCGAGAGAACGTTAGGTATTGATGACCACCAACAAGACTCCAATAAAGAGTTGGATCAGAAAATGAAGGAGAGTCATTTGAATGTAGAGATGATTTGAGAGAAATAGGTGTAGAAACGGGCTTTGACGATAGTAAATTGGAACGACTAAGAAGGTCCTTAATATATTTTGACTGACAAAGAAAATAGCCGCCATCGCGAGCACTAACAGAAATACCAAGGAAAAAATTAACTAACCCCAAATCATTCATCAAAAATTCAAACTTGAGAGTTCGAATTAAAGATTGAATCAATGAAGGAGAGGAGGCAGTAAGAAGAATATCATCAATATAAAGACGAAGAACAGCAAAGTCTGAATTTTGTTTGTAAATAAAGAGAGAGGAATCGGAGGATCTATTATGAAAACCATGAGTTAGAAGAAAAGAAGTGAACTGTTGAAACCACGCCCTAGGGGCTTTCTTTAAGCCATAAAGAGCTTTGTTCAATCGACAAACATGATGAGGAAATTGTGGATGAACAAAGCCACTAAGCTGCTTCATATATACCAGTTCATTAAGATTGCCATGCAAAAAAGCATTCTTAACGTCTAATTGATGAACATGCCATCTTTTAGATGCAGCAAGAGCAAGAACCGTACGAATGGTGACTGGTTTCACCACAGGACTAAATGTTTGATCATAGTCTAGTCCTTTTTGTTGATTATAACCGTGAGCCACAAGAAGAGCTTTAAGACGCTCAAGAGAACCACCTGATTTTTGTTTAACTCTATACACCCAACGGCAACCAATAACATTAGCATCAGAAGGGCGGGAAACTAAATCCCATGTGTGGTTAGCCATGAGGGCATTATACTCGTCTACCATTGCACGTCTCCAATGAAGACACTTAGATGCTTCAGTAAAGGATGAGGGTTCAGAAGGAAGAAAAGAGGTATGAGAAAGTAATGACTGAAGAATACGAGGCTTAAGAGAACCTGTTTGTTGACGGGTAATCATGTGATGCATTTTATTGTTAGAGGAATGATCAGCAGGTGGAAGGTCAATTTCACCACAAGATTGTGTCTGTAGGGTATAAGGAATATTATTTGAGATAGAGGAGAGTTGTCATGCTGGTACGGAAGGCTGAGCAACATCAACAGTTGATTGCGCATAAGAAGGTGAAATAGTTAAGGGAATATCAGAATGTGACGAGGATTGAGGAGATGAAGGTAAATTTCTAGAATGTATTTGATTTGAATGCAGTTGATTACGTGATGGAGACTGTAGAGATAGAGGAGGAGATTGAGTTAACATTGGAGTAAAATTATTTTCTTGCAACAGATTTCTCCTTACGTAACCAGTAGGATGTGGAGAAAAAATAGGAGATGCATTAGAAGTGGTAGCAAGTTGGTGTATTGAATTAGGAGTGGTAGTTGAAATTGAAAAAGCATCTGTAGCTTTAAAATGTCGTGCAGGATAAGAGTGAAACTCTAGTATACTAGGAAGCTTAAAATTAGGACTTCTTAAACCAGAATTAGATGAAGATAAAGAGAGAAGCTGAGGATAAGGAAAAGAGTCCTCGTTGAAAGTAACATGTCTAGAGATATATACCTTATTACTTGAAGGATCAAAATACCTATATCCTTTATAATTAGAGGGATAACCAAGAAAGATACAATATTTGGATCTAGGACTCAACTTATGTGATGAATAATTACGTAAATTAGGATAACACGAACAACCAAAGACACGTAAGTGATGGTATGTGGCAGGCTTGCCAAAAAGAACTTCATATGGGGTCTTAAAGTTAAGTTTAGAGGAATGAATAATATTTAAGAGATGGACAGTAGTGTTAACATCTTCAACCCAAAATTGAGATGGAAGAGAGGACTGAAATAATAAAGAACGAACCATATTTAAAATTGTACGATGCATGCGTTCGGCTTTACCATTTTGTTGGTGAGTATGAGGGCATAAAATGCAAAGCAAAACACCGTTGTTATTAAGAAAAGAACGAAATTCCTGAAGCTTAACAAACTCAGCAGCCCCATCATACTAGAGAGCTTTAATTTTTATAGAAAATTGAGTTAATCCATATGCATAAAACTGCTTGAACATAGTGAAAGCCTCAGATTTATGCTTTATAGGAAAAACCCAAGAGAACTTAGTGAAATCATCATGAAACAAAATATAATATCTAAAACCAGAAAATAAAGGAACTGAAGAAGTCCAAATATCACTATGGATTAATTCAAAAGGAGATTTAGAAAAGGAACACGAATCCATAAATGGTAACTTGTGATGTTTGCCAAGTTGACAAGCATTACATAAATTGTTTAAGCCTTTCAATGAAGAACAAGGCAAGTTATTAATCCTAACTAATCTAGCTAAAATTGCCGAGCTTAGATGTCCTTGCCAACGATGCCAAAGGTTTGGAGAGGCGCGAACACTGGCAAGAGCAGAGTGAGATGCATCAAGTAGACCACCGAAAGGCAAAGAGAGAGTATAACCTCCGGGGATGTGCTCGCTGGTCGAGACTCCCTATTCTGTTAGTGTCATACCTTAAAGTAAGAAAGAGGCCGGACAAGTTACTAAGCCGGATGGCCTTTTGGTTCCCGGTACGTAGCCCCATCCTCGACTCAAGTTGTCCGCTTAGGTACACAGTCTAGAACATATACCCAGGTTTTGAACCTAGAATAACTCAGCCTCATGTCGGATCCCTAGTAGGAACGCTTATCTACATCATATATATTTGACTTTGGAGACTCAACACATGGGTTGGGTCTGTCTAGGATAGGTTTACCTGAAATATAAAGACCAATATGATGCATCTTACTTGCTACTTGGGCATTAATTTGCTTCAGATTTGCATGTTGACCGGCTTATAAGGAAAATTTAGGAAAAAGTTAATGAGATGGTTGAGAGGGATAAATGCCTGCTTTGAAAAATCCAATGTCCAAAAAGTGCCGAAACTCTGCCAAATTTTGAAAAAGGAAAAAAGGAATAAAAGGAAAATGAAAAATTTTGTTTTCAAAAAAAAAAAATTGTTTTATTTGCCGATGAAACGAAAAAAAGGAGAAAAAAAAATTATTTTTAAAAATGGTTTATTTATTTGCCAATAAAAGAAAAGAAAAAAAAAGGGTTGCATCTTGTTTCCAAAAATAGTTTGTTTTATTTGGCAGAACTACATAAGTTTGATTCTCACCGGATGTGGGATACGTAGGCAACCCATATCGGGTTCAACTATTTGGAATTTTTTTAAAAAAAATAAAATATAAAAATAAATTTAGGGTAAATAAATATCGTTATTTTGCCGTGAGTAAAGGTGATGTCATTCTTGTCCAAAATAGCCGAATGTCCCCAAAGGGACGTCGGAAGGCCGTTTTTTACAAGAACAGCCGTCTTTGGTCATTTTCAAAATTTTTGACCGGTTAGCAAACACAGCCTTTAAATCTTCTTTGAAAGTGCTGAAAGACCGTATTGACGAAACTAGATATTTTTTTGAGAAACAACAATAATTTAAAAAAAAAAAAAAGAAGAAGAAGACTGTATTTGTCAGTCAGAGTCTGTTAGTCTATTTTAGGCTGTTTTGATGTAGAGTCTTTTGAAGTCCGTTAATCTTGTAATAAAATGTGGCGTTGTAATAAACATATTTTTTTATGGAAAAAATCCCAAATTTTCTTTTTAGTCATTTTTGCACTTATCGGCCTGAACTACGCACGGTCTGATTCATGCAGGGCCATGATACATAGGCAATCTCCATAAGATTCGACCACAACTAAAAAAAAATCAAATAAAGAAATATATAAAGGGAAATGGAACAAAAGTCGGGATGACGCAAGAAACCAAGCAAATGCATAATAGAAATGGTTAACTACTTAGGTGCATTGCATTCCTAATGTGTGTTTGCCTATCTGTTAAAAGCCCTGCCGGGATGCCTTTATTTTGTTCATTTGGCTTTCATTCCAGGAAGGTGGTTGGTTTGTGGTTATCTAAGTAACTCCTCTCCACAACATAAATCCAAAAGGTAATGGCAGATAATAACAAAACTGGACTGGTTGACACTGATGCTCAAAAGCAGTTGGTTGAACAGAACACTAGCTTGGCGGATGAGGCGAGGATGTTAAGACAACACCTAACAAACATGTATCAGGCTTGGATGGTTGGGAAGGCACCACCACCGCCACCACCGCCACCTGGTTTCTCAGATGCTGTCTTTACCCAAACTGTGGCATCTCCTAATAACCCTAGTATCTCCATCACTCTTCCTCCAAGTTCTGCGAGGCTGAAGAACATAGAACAGCACTTAAGGAACGTACAAGGAAGAAGAGATCAGGGTAGCAAGTCTTTCAAAGAATTGTCTTCGTCACCTGACGTTCGCTTGCCTGCAGGGTTCAAAGTACCAAAGTTTAACTTGTATGATGGATGTGGAGATCCGGGGCCCACCTGAGAGCCTATTGCAGTGAAATGAGAATTGTTGGAGAGAAAGATGGCTTGATGATAGCCTATTTCAGTAAGAGCTTAATTGGGGCAGCTTTAGAGTGGTATACTCGTCATGATGTTGGTAAGTGGCATACATTGGGCGACCTGGCTCAAGATTTTGTGCGACGCTTTTAATACAAATCAGGCACTACCCCAGACCGCTCCTCCCTATCTAAAATGGGAAAAAGGCCAGATGAAGACTTTAGGGAATTTGGGTTCAGATGGAAGAAGCAGGCTGCTCATGTCAATCCCCCGATTGTTGAAAAAGAAATGATTGAGCTTTTCCTATAAGCCCAGGGGCCCATCTACTTCAGTCATTTGATCTCAGCCTTGGGTAAATCTTTTGGTGATATGATAAAAATGGGGGAGATGGTAGAAGAAGGAATCAAGGCAGGCAAAATCATAAGTCATCTGAAAGACAATCAGAACATCCCAGTAAGATTGGGTGGAAGAAAGAGAAATAGAGAAGATGATCTGACCCTTGATCGACCCTTCCAGCCTCGCCCTCGCACCCGTGAACATCATTGTGCACCAGATGATCCTCCCCAATACTACTTCTCTTCACATAACCTCCAAAATCATACATCATTTTCCCAGTATCCAGCTCCACAAAATGCTTATCTATTCCCACGAGCCTACCGCAAACCCCCTGGATCAGGTTTCCGGCCCAATCAAGCCTTTAAGAATGAGAGGCTATGGAAGAAAACCTACACTCCATTGGGAGAGTCATATGCCAGTCTGTTCCAAAGGCTAAGGAAACTGGACATGTTGAAGCCGATCCAGATAAGAATGCCAAACCCTGTTCCAAAGAAGTTTGACTTTTCTCAACGGTACGCATATTGCTCAGATGCCTCGGGGCATGACATAGAGAAGTGTTGGAATCTGAAGAACGTGATCCAGAAGCATATTGATGCAGGCGACATTGTCGTGCAAAGTCCAGATGCAACAAACACTAGCCAAAGTCTGTCACCTGTGCATAATGAGACGCATATGGTGGGTATGGTCTATTTTGAAAAAGAATGTGAGAACTCTTCTAGAAGCCTCAGAGGTCCACGTGTTACTAAGCTTTCAGCGCTATCAGAGGTTGATCTTAAGAACGAGCAGGCATGGGAAACCCAAAAGCAATTTGCTGAGAACAATGGGATGAAGACTTGTGAAGGTCCTAATATTGTTGATGCATAAGTCAATAGCTAAGATGTTGAGCTTGGTAATTGGAAGGACAAACCATTTCTTGGCTTTCTGGAGAGGAGTTTTGGTGGCTGATTTTGTTGTCATTTCTATTGTCCGGGTTATTTCAGGGTTGTAAGCTGGATATTGTCTTGTAAATCAAACCCTTCCATCTTTTTATTTTGTCCAGTTCCTTTGGTCGTAGTATCTCATTAAGTGTTGTCTAGGTTTGTTCTAAAGGTTGTACCCCATTTTATTCTACTTGTTTTGTTGTACAAACTATTTCCCCGTCTGTCTAAAGCAATTCTCTGTTTTTCGTTATTTCTAGTCAAATCTTCTTTTGCTTAGTTCTCTCCTCTTTATAGTTCTTTTTATGTCGACTCTAGTGACATGACATGCACGCATAATTCTAGGCCTAATCTTACAGGTTCAATCATGAAGTAATTGGGAAGATGATAGGGGCACTTAAGGGAAACAAGAACATATTTGGACATTTTTGAAAGTATTTGAAGCTCGAACACCGTAAAACCGGGGCAGACAGAACATAAAGAAACCTTATGTCTCATATCACATCAGTTTGAAATTAAAGACGAGTTTGCCCAAATCGGCAAGGGTCGTTTGTGATAATGAAAGTGAGAGTGTTGCCCAATGGTGTGTTGTATTTAACAGTTAAAGAAAGCAAATGTGTGGATATGGCTAGTCTAGCACAATCAGAAGATGCTATAAATGTCTGTTTAATCACGTTGTTTGTGCTTGGCATATTTTGAAGATTGGAATGACGAAGGCATTTTGTTCTGCTATCTAAACACCTTATTCTTCGTTACCCCTTTTAGCCTTATTTGTTTTCTTTCATACCCCTCTTCAAAATCAGTAGCAAAGATTAGAAACATAAGCATGAAAGCTAAGTAAAAAAAAGAAAGAAAAAAAAAAGAAAAAAAGAAGAAAAGAAAAAAAATAAAGGAAAAATAATAATAAGTGAAAAGAAAAATTATAACAAGGAATTTGGGATGAACTACGTTTGACCTGATTCCTTTTAAGGATACATAGGCTGCCTCACGGCTTGATCATAGTGGAACAAAAATCAGAGGATCCCCAAGCAAGAAACTGGGACAGAAGTTGTGGTTGTTGTAAAGAAATTTGGTTCTGAAGGTTGTAATTCTGAACCCATGTTAATTTGTTTTGAGCCTTTAATACCCTTTCTTTCTAGTCCTATCCAAAAGCCCACGTTACGGTCCAAAGAAAGACCTTCTGATCAGTCTTCAAAAGATGCCAAGTCAAGTAAGTAAAGGTGAATCACATCAGGGGTAACACTTCGGTCCAAACAAGGAAAATGAAAAATGAGAGAGTCTTATTGGTGAAAACCTCTACGGGCACCGTAAGGCGACGGGAGCTGAGAGAAATAAAAAATGAGAGAGTTTTATTGGTAAAAACCCTCACGAGTACTGTAAGGCGATAAAAGCCAAGAGAAATAAAAAATGACAGAGTCTCATTAGTGAAAACCTTCACGGGCTCTTCGAGGCGACTATAAGGAGAGAGAAAGACCAAAAAGAGAGAGGCTTGATAATGAAAACCTTTCAGGCACTACAAGTCGAAATCAGGACTGTGAATTAGATTTGGTATGCGGAGCATGGAAGTCCCGTTCCTCGGAAGAAAAGTATGACAAGTACTGAACATCGAAATTACTTAACAGAATAGGCCGCAAGTGTATGTCACGATCATTAGAGTTAGTATCCACACTCGATAGGTTTCTACCTCGTAGTTTTCTTGTTAGGAATCATCTTTTTCCTTTTTCCATTATTCTCTTCCTTTTATGTTCACTTCTTCTTCCTGAGTCTGTCTGGTCAGAACAAGTGAGAAATGACTTCAAAATTTTCCATCAGCTTTCCAATTGCACAAAACAAGATTTGGCTAGTACATCAAAGTGGCATAAGTCAGGAAAGAACAACAAGCGTACTGAGTTGGTAATAATAGACAACTTTGGGGTCCTTGCAAAATACAAAGGTTTGGTACATATCAATTCATGGAGAATGCAACAGATGAAGGGTGTTGGGTGAACGGATCAAAAGTATATTCTGTGATAAGATTGACAAAAAGGGTGGACCAGTGACAAGCAAGACATTCCAAGCAGAAATCAAAGGTTATAGACCTCAATGTCAAGGCTAGTGGTTTAAATCAGGAAAGAGCAACATGCGCACTGAAGTTGGCAACAATCAATATGCTTTGGGGATCAGGTGAAACACAAAGGTTTGGTAGATGTCGGTCCAGTGTCAATGCAACAGATAAAAGGTATTTGGTTCGAAGGAAGAAAGGCATTTTCTGGGTCAAGGTTTTTAAAGGAAGTGGTTCGTCAAGGAACAAGCAAGGTCTTCGAATGGAAACCAGTTATCATGTCAAGTGAAGGAGCAACAGACCTGGAGGTCAAGGCCAATAGTTTAGTTCAAGAAAGAACAGCATACAACACGGAGTGGGGGCAATGGACGTGATTCGGGATTCATGTGAGACACAAAGGTCGGGTAGATGTTGGTTTATAAGCAATGCAACAAATAGAAAATATTGGACTTGAATGGAGAAAAGGTGATGCAGATGACAGAGAAAGTGGTTAATAAACAAGCAGTGTCTTCAAGTGGAAATCAGTTGTCATGGAAGATATTGGGGTTAGATAAGAAGACTAGAAGTGAAAAACAACAGTTAGGAATCATGCAGTTAAGGACCAAAGAAGGTCGGAAATTTTCAACCAAGGCAGTCAAGCAAAATGGAGTACGGAAAGGAGCGAAGAAAAAACCATCTCCATCAAGAGCATCACAACCAACCACCGCATTTTAAACTAACGAGATTTTTCTTTGATTAAAATAGGGGCAGAAAATCTCGGTTGTTTCGGAGGAACCCACAGTAAGGAAAGGCAAACACCAAACAGAACAGAGGCGTACCTTTTAAGTTCTAAAGTCAGGAGCCCGCCTGGAGAACAGAGGCATACCTTTTAAGTTTTGAAGTCAGGAGCCCGCCTGGAGAATAGAGGCGTACCTTTTAAGTTTTGAAGTCAGGAGCCCGTCTGCAGAACAGAGGCGTACCTTTCAAGTTTTTGAAGTCAGGAGCCCGGCTGGAGAATGGAGGCGTACCTTTTAAAGTTTTGAAGTCAGGAGCCCGCCTGGAGAACAGAGGTGTACCTTTTAAAGTTTTGAAGTCAGGAGCCCGCCTGGAGAACAGAGGTGTACCTTTTAAGTTTTGAAGTTAGGAGCCCGCCTGGAGAACAGAGGTGTAACTTTTAAGTTTTGAAGTCAGGAGCCCGCCTTGAGAACAGAGGTGTAACTTTTAAGTTTTGAAGTCAGGAGCCCGCCTTGAGAACAGAGGCGTACCTTTTAAAGTTTTGAAGTCAGGAGCCCGCCTGGAGAACAGAGGCGTACCTTTTAAAGTTTTGAAGTGAGGAGCCCGCCTGGAGAATAGAGGCGTACCTTTCAAGATCAAGAAGTCAGGAGCCCGTCTGGAGAACAGAGGAAGAAGACAATGATCAAGAGAAGACATTTAAAGGATCAGAAATTAGGCGCCCGCCCGAAGAAAAGGGTGAACGTCTCAAGAAGTCGGTGCAAAGCGACAACAATGGATTTCACCAAGAGAATACGAGACAACAAGGCAACAAGAAACATAAGATCAAGTTTGAAGGTCTAGATAGGATTTTTGTAATTCATAGCCTAGTCTAGCTTCTTTATTTTTCTTTTAGCATGGTGTAATAAGGGGATCAACAAGTAGCAGCAACACAGCAACAGTAAAGCACAGATTCATGGTAGTCCCAGCTACCAAAACTTCCCGAACTACATTGACCTGATTTATTTTTAGCCAAGGATATGTAGGAAACCTTTGAAGCAGAGGTTCGGTCAAATCTTTCAAAAAATGCTTCACACGGAGTATTCAAACGGGCAAAAATCGCTCGTATCCGCTCACTTTGTCTTTGCACGAAAACTCTTCGTGTTTACGGGCAAAGAGGGGCAGCTGTGAGCACGTGATTTTTGCCTCACACGAATCACTCTCAAAAATTGAAAATAAAATAATTTTTCCTTTTGTGTGCAATTTTGTGAATTTTCGTGATATTTCCAGCTATTGTTTGCCTTTGTGTGTGCATGATTATCTGTGTAAATTAATGGAAAATACAAAAAAAAAGAAAAAATTGCATTTGCATTTAGGATTTAATCTTACAATTAGGATTAATTAAGTAAGTGGTTGTTTTACAAAAATGTAGAAAAATCACAACAAAAAAAATAACAAATATTTTTGCATTTTTAAGTGTTTAATGTCAAATTATGTAATCTTCTGTTAAATTTAGTATTTAGATATTTTGTGATAACTACCATTTAAAATAAATTAGTATTTTAGGATAATTTGGTCAAAGATTAATTTAGGTTTGTATTTTATTTTAATTAGAATCCTAGGAAATTAAAAGAAAAGGAAATAATTGGAGGAAATCAAAATTCGATCAAAAAATACCAAGCCCAAACAAAAATCCGGATAAACCCAGTCCAAAACCCTTCAGGTCTTCGAGACAATTAAAATGACGTAGTACTAAGGCAATACTACGTCGTTTTGAGTTCAAGAGTTCAAAAGGGATCCTGGCCCTTCATTTTATTCCATCTAACGCCTAGGATCACCCCCCTCCCCCATTTTTAATAAAACAACTGGAATGACCCCACCCCCACTCCATTTCCCTTCATCCCCCATCTCTCTCAAAACCTAGGCAGCCATACATTCAGCTCCTCGGCCGCCACCTTCCCCACCTGGACACCACCCAAAACCGCCGCATACACACCCCTAAGCAGCAGCGGCTGCTCGTCCTCACCAGCCACGCCGTCGCCGCCAGCAACTACGGCCAAGACCTAACACAGCCGCCACTCCTCATCTCCTCACGTCGCCGCTAAATAGCCAACGACCCCTGCTCTGAACCACCCGTCTCCAGCAACCATAACAACACTCAAAAATAGACCCCACGCCCCTATCATCATCTTCTTCATATGAGAGAAAAAAAATGAACCAAACATCTCTACCAAAAATGTGAAGTTTCAGTTCATTCTCATATCGGAATTCATGGAGGCGAGCTACTCGATTTTGTTTTGAAATCGAGCATGCCAGTCCAAAGTCCAAGAAATCAAATCGAGGTGTCCGTTGTAGCCGAGTTCGAAGAGGTTGGGTCGAGTTTCATTGAGACTCCGACGAAGCATTTCATTTTCTGTTCGAAGCTCCAAATTGCTAATTCGTACCTTTATTTGATTTACTTTCTCTTCTACAATTCATCCTATCATAAGTGGGTATGTTTTCTATTGTCTGTATTTTTCAGATTTGGTTTAATATGAATTATGACTACCCCTTTAGCTGTTACTGCTGTGTGTATTTGTTTATTTGAGTTAGTCTCAGTAGGAGTAAAATACGGCTCGTTTATTCGCTATCATGATTGTCACGACCCTAGTTCACCAATTGTGAACACGTCATGACGGCACCTAGTCTTCAAAGCCTAACACATTGCGGAAGTAATAAAAATTGCGAAATTTATAATCAAAACTAAATAACATGAGAAATGTATACAGTTGCCGCTTGGCACATACACTTTAATACCAAATACTGAAGTAACCTCCAAGACCCAGAAACCTACGGGCAACACAGGCTATGAGAAATCTTACACTGCTCTAATCACCAGAATAGTCTAATACAAAGAAGGATCGAAA
>MU700785.1:0-21123 GCA_026770625.1 Nicotiana glauca | reverse complement strand
TCAAAAAGGTTGGAGGTGGTTTAACATAGGAGTGATGCTGAAATTATGAAATATGTTGTATGTAAGGAAGTGTTCAAAGAGGTGTAGTTACTACATTCGTTATTTTTCACACCATTTTTTGTAGCCTACATTACAATCAATTAAAGTCCTACTTGATCCTTGACTGAATAAGCTCAATTAGTAGAGTATTACACTAGGGGCAAGCATATGATATGTCATCTATTGCACATGAATTTCAATTCTGCGAGTGAGTTAATTCTTCCTATTTTGAGTTCCTAAATATTGTTGAGTATTATTTTGAGAGGAACTAGTCTATATTATTAGTGGGATGACACATGATTTGTAAAAGCAAGGAAAATTTTTTATCCTTATGTTAGAGTAAGTAAGCAAGTTGTAAATATACGTGGCACTTTGGAGTCATGTCTTGAAGTTGAAATATTATGAATAGGTACTTAAGTGTCGGCATGTGTTGTTAGAAGAAATTCTTTGATAAAAAGATCGTCCTTATATGAAGTGTATGTTAACTGCTCGAGGATGAGAAATGGTTTAAGTGTGGGGTGTTGATCATAGGCTAAAAACTCGTGTTTTAGTCATTGTAATAACACTCTAATTACTGTATTTTACAAAGGTTTGAGCTTAAATAGTAGTGAATTGTACTAAATTCATGATTTATGCCTTTCAGGAGGAGATTCCGACATAAGAATTAATTCGAGATGAATTTGAGCAATTTGAGGCTTTGAAGTTTGAGTAAAAGCCAAATAAAACAAGTTGGAATCGTGTTCGGGGGTCATAACGCAATTCCGGAGAGCAAAACAAACGAAAAAAACCGAAGCAGCATAAATAATTACACTACCGCGCCGCGGGGCGTGGCAGTGCAAAAATTTGCACTTGACTTGTTTTTCTCCGTTAAAATGTATTCTGCCTCTACCCATCCACGTACGCAGCGCCCCGAGCGCTGCGGGGCGTGCCGCGGGTGTGTAAAAAAATGCAAAATTATTCTATTTCGGACCAAAAAGGGCATAATTATCAAAACTCCTACACACACGATATTAAAAGGCAGAAGCTGCCATTATTGAGGGAGCTTCTGTTTAAGAGAGAAAAAAAGAAGAAGAGGAGACTCATCATGGAGAGGAAAATCAAAGAGGAACAACATCTTGGAGCAAGGATTGAAAGAGTTTTTCTAAACCTTTCCTAGTATTTACTTAGATTATGTTTAATACTTTTATTGTTGATATGTGTATAGATATGTGTAGCTAAAAATCCAAATATTCTTGGTTCGTGGGTGTTAGATGATTATGTCATTTGAAGCTTAGATTGAAGATCTTGAATTTATTGTTAAGGGTTGTTTATTTGATTCTGCTATTAATTATTTTACTGCGCAGCTAATAGTGAAATACTATTTACGAATCTTGAGTTTGAAAAAGGAAATTCTTGATTGCATATAGAATCAAATAGAACAAGATCTGAATCTTGGGCATCGGGTGAAGGATTCGCGATTAAGATAGACATATACTTAATTGCCTTGTTTGTTGGAAAAATAGGAGCTGTAAATGCATTTTTGTTAATATTAATACCATAGACATATAGGTATTAATTTAATTTGAATAGGCGCATAAGAACTCGACAGATTCTTATGGGTATTATTAACCCTATAATCAATAATCCGGATAATTCAATAAATCAATTTTAAGCTAAGAAAGTAGCATGATCTCTAGCAACCCCATGACCCTGGAATATCTTTTATATAAATTTGTAAAAGAAAATTGTATAAATGTCATAGTAATTTTATATTGTATTATTGTTTAATTACTAAGTCATTTATAAATTGGTTCTTTATGTATTTTGTGATAATTTAGCTTGAATTGAAAATTGTTTGAGTATGCATCAGTCAAGAAGTTGATCACAATTCCTCGTGGGAACGATACTTTACTTACTATTATATTACTTGTCGATCACTACACTTGTGTGAGTGTTTTGGTCGCAATAATATGTATCTAGATGCCTCAACTGCCAGCAGGTGAAGTATGAGCACCAGAAACCGGGTGGGTTGCTTCAGTAGATAAAGATTCTGGAGTGGAAATGGGAGCGCATCACCATGGACTTTGTATCTGGACTCCCACGGACCTTGAAGAAGTTTGATTCCATTTGGATTATTATGGATTGGCTGACTAAGTCCGCTCATTTCATTCCTGTGTGTACCACTTGTTCATCGAAGCGGTTAGCGGAGATTTATATGCGGGAGATCGTTCGTCTGCATGGTATTCCAGCTTTTATTATTTTAGACATAGGTACTCAGTTTACATCGCGGTTCTGGAGAGCCATGCAGCAGGAGTTAGGTACTCGGGTGGAGTTGAGCACAGCATTTCACCCCCAGACAGACGGACAGTCCGAGTGCACTATTCAGATTCTTAAGGATATGCTCCGTTCATGTGTGATTGAGTTTGGAGGGTCTTGGGATCAGTTCTTGCCATTGGCGGAGTTTGCTTACAACAACAGTTATCAGTCCAGCATTCAGATGGCGCCGTATGAGGCTTTATATGGTAGGAGGTGTAGATTTCCGGTGGGTTGGTTTGAGCCGGGTGAGGCCAGGCTATTTGGCACATAGTTGGTTCATGACGCATTGGAGAAGGTTAAGGTGATTCAGGATAGGCTCCATACAGCCCAGTCCAGACAGAAGAGCTATGCGGACAGGAAGGTTCGTGATGTTTCATATATGGTTGGAGAGCGGGTTCTGCTTTGGGTTTCGCCTATGAAGGGCGTTATGAGATTTGGGAAGAAAGGGAAGTTGAGTCCGAGATATATTGGCCCATTTGAAGTATTGAGGCATGTTGGGGAGGTTTCCTATGAGCTTGCCTTACCTCCTAGCTTAGCAGGAGTTCATCCGGTATTTCATGTTTCAATGCTCCGGAGATATCACGGTGATTCGTCGCACGTGTTGGATTTTAGTTCAGTCTAGTTGGACAAGGATCTATCCTATGTTGAGGAGCCAGTGACTATATTGGACAGGCAGATCAGAAAGTTGAGGTCAAAGAACATTGCTTCAGTAAAGGTTAAGTGGCGGGATCAGCCGGCCGAGGAGGTGACCTGGGAGACCGAGCAGGATATGCGCAACAATTACCCTCATCTCTTTCACTACTTCAGGTATGTCTCTATGCTTGTTCGAGGACGAACAAATGTTTAAATGTAGGAGGATGTGACAACCCGGTCGGTCGTCTTAAGAGTTAATGCCCCGATTTCCTATTAACTGCTTTCCCCAAGTCTATTTCTGCTAACTTGATTTGCCGGGACGTTCGGTTTTGAGTTACAGAGAGTTTTGGGACACGTAGTCCCTAAATGAGAGCTTAAGTGTTGGAAAAGTGATAGTCGGAATAGTGTGAAGACGGCCTCGGAATGGAAATATTATGGGTTCGTTTGTTTCGTTAGGTGATTTTAGGGTTAGGAGCGTGTTCGGTATGTGTTTTGGAGGTCTGTAGCTAATTTTGGCTTGAAAGGCCAAAATTTAAATTTTTGAAGTTTCAGGTCCGATAGTGGGATTTTGATCAGAGGGTCAGAATAGAATTCCAGAAGTTGTAGTAGTTCCGTCATGTCATTTGGGATGCGTGTGTAAAATTTTAGGTCATTCGGACGAGGTTTGATAGACTTTTCGATCGAAAATGTGTTTTTAGAGTTTTCGAAGCTCTTAAGGTTGAATTCACTGAAAAATAGGTGTTTTGGTGTTGTTTGTAGCGTTACGAAGGTTGGAACAAGTTTGAACAATGTTTTAGGTTATATTGGTGCAATTGGTTTGAAGTCCCGGGGACTTGGGTGAATTTCGGGTAGGTTCCGGGATATTTTTAGGTCAAAAATCAAAGTCATTGCAGGTCTAGAAGAGTTGCAGGCCTTAGAACCCACCAATGCGGTCCGCACAAAATCCAGTGCGTCCGCAGTGGGGGGATATTTCACTGGTCCTACTTCGGGAGCTCATATCTTATTATCTACAAGGAACTTTTGAGATAATTCAAAAACGAAAGTTGTATCCCTTCGTGTTTAGTTTCCAAAAAGCCAAAGAAATCATAATATGGAAATCTGTAGCGAAAGGTATGGCAAAAATACTAAATCCTGTCACTGCAGTCAAGACATGTGCGGCCGCCGTCATTTTTGTGTGGACCGCACTGGTTTGGTGCGGACCGCGGTCATTTTTCTGCAGTCCGCAGAGGTGGAAATCTGTGGGGTGGTCTATAAATACGAGGTTTTGGGTTTTATTTGATATATTGACCTAGAGAGCTCAGATTTTGGCAATTTTTTGAAGGTTTTTCAATAAATTCATCGGGGTAAGTGATTCTAACTCAGATTTGGCTAGAGTACATGAATCTATCATTGAATTCATCATTTTATTCGTGATTTGGTATGGAATTTGGGAAGAAAAATTGTGTAATATTTCAAAAATATAAAATGATGATTTGAAGGACCAAATGATATCGAAATTGGATAATTTTTATATGTTTAGACTCATGAGGATGTGAGGATTATGGAAATGAAAATTTTACTCGACTTCGAGATGTGGCCTGAGGGGCATTTTGGTTATTTTATATAATTTCGTGTAATAACTTAGAATTTAATTATAGAATCAGTTACTTGAGGAGTTATTTACAACATGCAATTGAATTGAATAGATTTGGGCTATTTGGAGTTGAATACTCGTGGCAAAAGCGTGGTTTCTAGTTGATTTTGAGCCGGTTCGAGGTAAGTGGCTTGTCTAATCTTATATGGGGGACCTTCCCCTTAGGATATGATATTTGGTAATTGAATGCCTTGTACGTGAGGTGACGAGTGCGTACTTGAGCTAATGGTTGAAAATCCGATTTTACTTAAATATTTAGACTGAGTTTCTTTCTTACCTGCTTTATTCCGTTTGCAATTATAGCCTGTGTTAGTTTGGAAAAGCATGCTTAGTTGATCTAAATTGCCTATTTGCTTAAGTTGCTTTGTTTGTACTACGTGAAGCATGTTAGGCTAGAACCACCTGTTTGCCTTGTATTTTTGAACTTCATTTCTGAATATCTTCTTGTTGTGACTGCGTATTTATATTGGGACTACGGATGTGGGATTTCGGTAGCTCCCCCCTTGTTTTTTTACTTTGGGACTACGGGTTAGATTCCCGGTATATCCCCCTGCACATTTACTTTGGGACTACAAGTTAGATTCCCGGTAGATCCCCCTACACATTGATAGTTGGACTACGGGACGGTATCCCGGGAGATCCTTCGGATATACTCATATGATGGATTACGGGACGGTATCTCGGGAGCTCCTTGGACAGTTGATGAAATGGACTACAGGACGGTATCCTGGGAGATCCTCGTTGTTGGTATTGATATTGAGTTGTTTTACTCCGTGTTGCCTTATTCTCTGAGTGTTAATCGTTGCCTTGTATAACCTGTCTTACTTTATAACTGTACTCATTATTTCTGTTTATTTCATGTTGTTGCAAGACTTATTATTATGTTTATTCTTAGTAGGGCTCTGACCTTCCTCGTCACTACCCACTTGGCACTTACTGAGTACCGATGTGGTGTACTCATGCCCCTTCTGCGTATGTTTTTCATGTGCAAATTCAGGTAGCTCTACCCAGGCGTATTATCCTCGAGGCGGAGAGATCTAGCAGAAACTTCGAGGTACATCTGTCGCGTCCGCAGACCAGGAGTCTCTATCTTATTCTTGCTTTAGAAGTTAGCTTTTCCTTTCGTACTGTTGTTTTAGACATTCTGGAGTTAGAGCAGTGTATTACCTTCCGTTAGCTTGTGTTCCTGCGAGTTTTCGCATTTTGGGATGATATTGTAGACTTCCGCGTTATTGAGTTGTATATGCCGAGCGGCATTTATATATAGTTTTCCTTTTAGCTTGCAGTTTTAATTATTTATTTCCACAAGTTATGTTGTTTCCACATTATTAAGCTTACTTAGTCATAGGGACTAGGTGCCATCACGACATGTTCACGGAGGGCGAACTAGGGTCGTGACAATATATAACTGCACAGGTTTATGTGGTGGTCTAGTCTAGCCTCGTCACTACTTCGCCGAGGTTAGGTTAGGCTAGGCACTTACCAGCACATGGGGTCGGTTGTGCTGATACTACTCTCTGTACTGTGTGCAGATCCCAGAGCAGCATTTGGTCATCAGCAGTAGATCGGAAGTTATCCTTCAGTCTGAGACTCCGAGGTAGCCCTGCTAGCATCCGCAGGCCCAGCGTCTCTTCTATCAGTTTTTATGTTTTGTTGTCATTTGTACTCGAGATAGACTATGTTCTTTTCTTTCAAACACTTATTTGTAGTAATCCTAGATAGTCCGTGGATGTTGTGACACTAGATTCTGGTTAGAGGCATGTGTTGGTCTTCAGGATATTTTGGTTTTATATTTTATTTAAGACTTCTACTAAATTTTATATTCCGCTGTTATTTAATTATTTATTTCTTGTTAATTTAATTGGTTAAAAGGGAATTAAAAATAAAAGTTTTAATGATTTCTAAGATCGTGGCTTGCCTAGCTTCTAGAGTAGGAACCATCACGACTCCTGAGGGTAGGAATCCAGGTCGTGACAAGTTGGTATCAGAGCTCTAGGTCACATAGGTCTCATAACTTATGGACAAGCTTAGTAGAGTCTGAGAGATCGGTTCGGAGACGTCTGTATTTATCCCCAGAGGCTACAGAGTTAGGAAAAGTTTCACATTTGTTCTTTCTTGTCGTGCGGCTTAGTTTCTCAATGCTAATAGAATTTCTACAATGTGCTTTCGCAGATGGCGAGAACAATGCTTCCTCATCTACCGATCAGTAGTTCGAGCCCACAGTAGCTCCTACGAGGGGCGAAGGGCGAGGCCGAGGTTGGGGCAGAGCTCAGCCCAGGTTAGCAACACCCATAGCGGAGCTTCATGTCGATTTTGATGACGAGGTTCCAGCCTTAGCAGTTCCGGTAGGCCCAGCTCAGGTTCTAGAGGGGTTTATTGCCACCCCAGTTCTTCAGGATGCTCTGGTCCATCTAGTGAGCCTTATAGAGAGTGCCACCAGAGTAGGTTTACTTCCTTTAGCACCAGTCGTCTCTCAGGCTGGAGGAGAAGCCCAAACTCCTGCTACTCGCACTCCGGAGCAGGTAGCTCCCTAGATTCAGACTCAAGCAGTTCAGCCAGTTAGAGCAGCTCAGCCGGGTGTGGTAGCCCAGGCCGGTGATGGAGTATCTATGTCTGCCAATGCTTTGTGAAGATTGGACATGTTCACTAAGCTCTTCACTACTACCTTCAGCGGTACATCTACTGAGGATTCCCAGGATTACTTGGACAGTTGCCACGAGGTTCTTCGGAACACGGGTATTGTTGAGACCAATGGGGTTGATTTTGCTATATTTCGCTTGTCTGGATCCGCCAAGACTTGGTGGAGGGATTATTGCCTAGCAAGACCAACAGGATCGCCAGCCTTGACCTGGGAGTAGTTCACGTAGCTATTTCTGGAGAAATTTCTCCCTATTACGTAGTGAGAGGCCTATCGGAGGTAGTTCGAGCGTCTCCAGTAGGGATCCATGAAAGTCAACAAGTACGAGACCATGTTCATTAATTTGGATCGCCATGCTCTTATTATAATTCCCACTGAGAGGGAGAAAGGGAGACGGTTTATTGATGGACTCATCCAGCCGATTCATCTTCAGATGGCTAGAGAGGCTGGGAGTGAGATATCCTTCCAGGAGGCGGCCAATGTTTCCCGGAGGGTTGAGATGGTATTATCACATGGGGGTGGTCATAGGGCAGATAAGATACCCCATCAGTCAGGCAGATTCAGTGATGCCTTGTCTGGAGGCAGAGATTAGTATGATAGGAGTCATCCTCCCAGACCCTTTCAGTCAGCACTCCAGGTTTCTCACGGTGCTTCAGGTGCCGTGGTTCTCACACGCACTATTCTGATCAACAGCTCTACAGTGCACCGCCAGCTCCTATCAGTGCACTGCCACTTCAGAGTTTTCAGGGTGGTCATTCAGGCCGATCGGTTCAGCAGTCTCAGCAGCCGAGGGCTTATTACACTTATGGTGACAAGATTCACATTGCTAGGTTTTGCCCTCGAGCACCGAGTAACTCTTAGTATCAGGGTTCCCGTGCCATGGTTCAGACACCAGGTGTTCCACAGCCCGCCCAGCCAGCTAGAGGTAGGGGTAGAGGTACTAGAGGTGGAGGTAGAGGTACTAGAGGTGGAGGTAGAGGTACTAGAGGTGGAGCTTAGGCCGCTAGAGGTGGAGGCCAGCTAGCTACAGGCCGTCCCAGAGAGGTAGATCAGAGTGGTGGGTCCAACCCCGATGTTATGCTCTTCAGGCCAGGCCCAAAGTTGAGGCTTCAGATGTAGTTATTACAGGTACGATTCTGGTTTGTGATAGAGATGCTTTGGTGTTATTTGGTCTAGGGTCTACGTATTCATATGTGTCATCTTATTTTGCCCCGTACTTGGTCATGCCTAGTGATGCATTGAGTGTTCCTATTTATGTGTCTACACCGATGGGTGATTGTATTGTGGTCGATTGAGTCCATCATTCTTGTATTGTGGTGATTGGGGGTCTTGAGACTCGTGTAGATTTATTGCTTTTAGACATGGTTGACTTTGATATTATATTTAGGATGGACATGTTATCACTTACCACGCTATCTTGGACTGTCATGCCAAGATTATGACCTCAGCTTTACCGGGTATACCTCGTTTAGAGTAGAGAGGGACTCCTGGTCATTCTACCCATAGTGTTATCTCTTATGTGAAGGCTCGACGTATGGTCGAGAAGGGGTGTTTGACCTATTTGGCGTATGTTCGTAATTCTAGTGCTGAGGTTCCCTCTATTGATTCTATGCCCGTTGTTCGTGAGTTCCCTGAGGTATTTCCTTCAGACCTGCCGGATATGCCACCCGACAGGGATATTGACTTTTGCATTTATCTGGTATCGTGCACTCAGCCCATTTCTATCCCGCCGTATCATATGGCGCCGCTTGAGTTGAAAGAGTTAAAGGAGCAGTTGCAACTTGGGAGGGTTTCATTAGACCTAGTGTTTCGCCTTAGGGTGCTCTGGGATTATTTATTAAGAAGAAGGATGTGTCAATGAGAATGTATATTGATTACCGGCAATTGAACAAGGTTACAATCAAGAATAAGTATTCGCTGCCGAGGATTGATGATTTATTCGATCAGCTTCAGGGTGCCAAGGTATTTTCCAAGATTGACTTGTGATCTAGCTACCATCAGTTGAATATTAAGGCATCCAATGTCCATAATACAGCTTTCCGCACTCGGTACGGGCATTATGAGTTCTTGGTTATGTCATTCGGGTTGACAAATGACCCAGCAACTTTTATGGACTTGATGAACCGAGTGTTCAGGCCTTATTTGGACTCGTTCGTGATAGTCTTCATTGATGATATATTGATATATTCCCGCAGCCAAGAGGAGCACGAGCAGCACCCTAGAGTGGTTCTTCAGACTCTGAGGGATAGTCAGTTATATGCTAAGTTCTCGAAGTCTTAATTCTGGTTGGGTTTAGTTGCATTTGTGGGTCATATTTTATCACTAGAGGGTATTCAGGTGGACCCAAAGAAGAGTGAGGCATTCAAGACTGGCCTAGACCAGCATCAGCTACAGAGATTCGGAGTTTCTTGGGATTGGCAGGCTACTATCATCGGTTCGTGGAGGGGTTTTCATCCATTGAAACCCCGATGACCAGATTGACCCAGAATGGTGCCCAGTTCAAATTGTCGGATGAGTGTGAGGCAAGCTTTCAGAAGCTCAAGACAACTCTAACTACGGACTGGTGTTGGTTTTGCCCACAGGTTTAAGGCCTTATACAGTTTATTATGATGCTTCCCGTGTTGGGCTTGGAGCAATGTTGATGCAGGATAGCAAAGTCATTGCCTATGCTTTGAGGCAGTTGAAGATTTATGAGAAGAACTATCCGGTTCATGATTTACAGTTGGCAGCCATAGTTCACGAATTAAAGATTTAGAGGCATTATCTGTATGGCGTGGCATGTGAGGTGTTCACAGATCACAAGAGTCTTCAGTATTTGTTCAAGCAAAAAGAGTTGAATTTGAGGCAAAGGAGGTGGTTGGAGTTGTTGAAGGATTAAGATATCACTATTTTATATCATCTGGGAAGGGCCAACATGGTGGCCGATGCTTTGAGCAGGAAGTCAGCCAGTATGGGCAGTTTGCTTATATTCCGATCGATGAGAGGCCGCTTGCTTGCCAATCAGTTTGTGAGACTGGATGTTTTTGAGCCCAGTCGTGTGTTAGCTTGCACGGTCGCTCGATCTTCATTATTTGAGCGTATCCATGATCGGCAGTATGATGATCCCCATTTGTGTGTTCTTAGAGACACGTTGCAACGCGGAGATACCAGGCAGGTTACCTTAGATGATGATGGAGTTTTTAGATTGCAGGGTCGAGTATGTGTGCCTAATGTGGATGGGCGCTGAGAGTTGATTTTGGAGGAGGCCCATAGCTCCCGGTACTCTACTTATCCAGGCGCTGCAAAGATGTATCAGGATTTGCGGCAGCATTATTGGTGGTGTAGAATGAAGAAGGACATCATAACATATGTGGCTCATTGTTTGAATTGTCAGCAGGTTAAGTACGAGCATCAGAGGCCTGGTGGTTTATTTCAGAGTATTGAGCTTCCCGAGTGGAAGTGGTAGTGGATCACTATGGACTTTGTTACTGGACTTCCGCCGACTTGGAAGAAGTTCGACGTAGTATGGGTCATTGTTGATAGGCTGACCAAGTCAGCGCATTTCATTCCTATAGTAGTCTTCTATTCTTCTGAGAGGTTAGCTGAGATCTACATTCAGGAGATTGTTCGCCTGCATGGTATGCCTGTATCTATCATTTTGGACCGGGGTACGCAGTTACCTAAAGTTTCTGGAGAGCAGTTCAGCGAGAGTTGGACACACGGGTTGAGTTGAGCACAACATTTTATCCTCAGACAGACGGGCAATCGGAGCGGACTATTTAGATTTTGGAGGATATGCTCCGAGGTTGTGTCATTGACTTTCGAGGTTTGTGGGATCAATTCTTGCCTTTAGCGTAGTTTGCCTACAACAACAGCTACCAGTTGAGCATCCAGATGGCTCTTTATGAGGTTTTATATGGTAGGCGGTGTCGGTCTCCGGTTGGATGGTTTGAGCCGGGAGAGGCACGATTGTTGGGTATGGATCTGGTTCAGGAGGCTTTGGACAAGGTCAGGATCATTCAGGATAGGCTTCGTTTAGCTTAGTCCAGGCAAAAGAGCTATGCGGACCGCAAGGTTCGAGATGTGGCTTTTATGGTCAGTGAGCGGGTATTACTCCGAGTGTCGCCTATGAAGGGCGTGATGAGATTTGGGAAGAAGGTCAAGCTTAGCCCTAGATTCATTGGTCCGTTTGAGTTTCTTGATAAAGTGGTAGAGGTGGCTTATAGACTTGCATTGCCACCGAGCTTATTAGCTGTGCATCCAGTGTTTCATGCGTCCATGCTTCGAAGATATCACGGCGATCCATCCCACGTGTTAGATTTCAGCACTGTCCAGTTGGACAAGGACTTGTCTTATGAGGAGGAGCCGGTACCTATCTAGACAGGTAGATTCATCAGTTGAGATCGAAGAGTTTTCCTTCTGTTCGTGTTCAGTGAAGAGGTCGACCTGGGAGTCCGAGTCTGATATGCGGAACCGTTATCCCCATCTTTTCCCCGACTCAGGTACTTCCTTCTTTTGTCCATTTCAGGATGAACGTTTGTTTTGGAGGTGGAGAATGTGATGACCCAAACGGTCATCACTTATTTTAAATTAAATTCTATGACTCCGAGGCCTCAAAAACCTCATTTAGAGTCACTTTGATTTGCGTGCGCAGTTCGGGTATGTAGCCGGAAAGTTTAAATGAGAAACTGTGTGAAAATGATAAGTTTTGACTATAAAATAAATTAATTTGACATTGGTCAATATTTTGGGCAAACGGACCCGGACCCATAATTTGATGGTCCGAAAAGTCCGTAGGAAAATATGGGACTTGGGTGTATGCCCGGAATCTAATTCCGAGGTACGAAGCCCGAGAAATGAATTTTTGAAATAAATTGTTTTCTGAAATTTGTTTATAAGATTTTGAAATGAAATTAGATTAGAACCTGATGGTATCAGGCTCGTATTTTGGTTCTGCCGCCCGGTACAAGTCTTATATATGATTTAAGATGTTTCTGTGAAATTTGGTAAAAAAACGGACGTCGTTTGACGTGATTTCGACCTAAATTGGAAATTTTGATATTTTATGAAGTTTGAAAGAATTAAGGGATTTTGAGGTTTAATCTGATGTTTATGATGTTATTTTGGAGATTTGATCGCACGGATAAGATCGTAGGATGTTTTTGAGGTTGTGTGAATATTTGGTTTGGAGCCCCGAGGACTCGGGTGAGTTTTGGATAGGTCACGGGGTGCATTTTTGAACTTAAAAATTTTCTGGTATGAACAGACCTGCAGGCTTCTCATTTGCAAAGTCTGGCTCGCAAATGCGAAGGCTTCCTCGCAAATACGAACATCCCAGGTCTGCCTTTTCCTCGCAAATGCAAGATTAATCTTCGCAAATGCGACACTGATCTCGCAAATGCGAAGGTCCGTAATTTTAGAAGCATTCGCAAATGCGAACCAAGCTTCGTAATTCCCATATCTGCAAGGTCGGGGTTCGCATTTTTCATAACTGAGACCTGAAATTTTTTTTATACTTAGCCGATTTTGAACCATTTTTAACATCTTTTCAAAACACAAACTCCTTTGGGAGATTTTCCAAGAACAAGTCTTCTTCCAAATCAATTGTAAGTTAGTTTTTACTCATTTCTTTCAATCATTAACATTTTTTAACATGGTTTCAACCTAAAATCAAAGATTTTCATGGGGGAAATTGGGTGTTTTGGGTAGAACCTAGGTTTTTCAAAAATTGGGGATTTGGACCTCAATTTGAGGTCTGATTTCAAAACAAATTATATATTTAAGTTCGTGGGGGAATGGGTAATCGGATTTTGGTTCGAACCTCAGGTTTTGACAACGTGGGCCTGGGGGCAATATTTGACTTTTTGGGTAAAACTTTGGAAAACTCATTTTCATGCATTGGGGTTGATTCACTTAGCGTTTATTGATGTAATTAAGTAATTTGTGATTAGATACGAGCAAATTGGTGGTGGAATCAAGGGGTAAAGCGATAATTGAGACTTGAGCTGTGTTTAAGGCATCGAGATAAGTGTTTGGTCTAACCTTAGCTTGATGGATTAGGAGTTGAGTCCTATTTGCTATGTAGTAATTGTTGAGTACGACGTATATGCATGGTGACGAGTATCTATAAGTCGGTGTCTAGCATGACCGTGAGTCTTTAAATTGTGAATATCTTTATTTCGTTGTATCTTTCATGCTTTGGTGATGATTCCTATTTGTTGTGAAAAGCTTGTGGAAGGAAATTGTGACCTTTGAACATCGAGGAGCATTGGCTCAAGTTATATTATAAATTGTGAAAGTATATGAGATGATTGAACCCTTTGGAGCATTGGCTCAAGTGGTAAAGTGAGTTATGAAATACAAGTGAAAGAAAGAGAAAGAGTTATTAAGTTGCTCCCTTGCCGGGATATTGTTGCTTTGTGGATTATTTCCCTTGCCGGGATATTGAGATTATTTATGTTGTACCCTTTTCGGGATTTAATTGTTTAATTATGTTTTCTTGCCGGGATTTCTATTATTATTTTATTTATTCCCTTGCCCCTTTGTTTGTGATTGTTGTTTGGGTGAGGAAGAGTGTTAAAACACGAAGGGTGATGCCATGCAGTGTTTGTTATTATGAGGAAAGAGTGTAACGCACGAACAGTAATGTCGTGCCGTACGATGTACCATTTCGTGCCGATTCTATTGATTATATGTGAGGAAAGAGAGTAAAAGCACGAAGGGTGATGTCATGTACATTTTTATCGAATAATTTCTTTGGTGAAGAAAGAGAGTAAACGCACGAAGGGTGATGTCATGCATGTTTTTATTATATCATTTCTTGGTGAGGACGAGAGTAAAAGCACGAAGGGTGATGTCGTGCACTTATTGATTTCTGATTCTTTATTGATGTCTGAGTTGTGTTGCTTCCTTCGTTACTTGATGACTTTTACTCAGAGTTGTTATCTTCCCCACAGCATGCTCCCCCTCCCATATTGAATTATTATCTCTGTATCTCTGTTTCCGCTGTATATCTATATAACTGCACATCTTTATGTGGTGGTCTGGTCTAGCCTCGTCACTACTTCGCCAAGGTTAGGCTAGGCACTTACCAGCACATGGGTTCGGTTGTGCTGATACTACACTCTACACTGTGTGCAGATCCTGGAGCAGCATTTGGTCATCAACAGTAGATCGGGAGCTATCCTTCAGTCCGTGACTCCAAGGTAGCCCTACTGGTGTCTGCAGGCTCGGCGTCTCTTCTATCAGTTTTTATGTTCTGTTTTCATTTGTACTCGAGACAGACTATGTTCTTTTCTTTCAAGTACTTATTTGTAGTAATCCTAGAGAGTCCGTGGATGTTGTGACACCAGGTTCTGGTTAGAGGCATGTGTTGGTCTTCAGGATATTTTGGCTTTATATTTTATTTAAGACTTCTGCTAAATTTCATATTCCACTGTTATTTAATTATTTATTTTCTGTTAATTTAATTGGTTAAAAGGTAATTAAAAACAAAAAGTTAATGATTTCTAAGATCGTGGCTTGCCTAGCTTCTACGAGTAGGCGCCATCACGACTCCCGAGGGTGAGAATCCAGGTCGTGAAAATTTCAGAAAAGAATAATTCATTTGCAATATATTGCAAAGCATGCCAGACGCATTTGCTAACCCAAAGAAAGTAACTATATTCTCATTGCAAATACTCCTATTAAATCCTAGAAGGATAAAGTCTATGGTACGTTTAAAGTGTATAGACGATCGATTTCAAATAAACTTCTTGATAAAGAAGATGATCAAATGATTAAAATGATCATAATAAAGGAGGCAAGTGATCTAGAAGATCATGTGACATAACACTTCATAAAATCTCATGAGAGATTCAGGTACCTGAATATATGAATGAAGAGATCTCTATGTTATGTCTTGATGAAAAATAAGGAGGTTGGAACCGACATAAAATGTTTGTCGATGACATTGATAATAGCGCTATATATATATATATATATATATATATATCTTAAGTCAAGAGAAAAAATTCAAGTAGAATTGGTTTCATACAAAAGACAAGTAGTTTTGGACCTGTAGTTCAAACACTTAAAAGTATAAAGACAATGGTGTGTGCTATCACCTTTATATATCTTATATGTCTGGCATGACATGAAACTTGATACAAATCTAAAGTCTATTTATATGGATTATATGATTTAACTTATATGACAGTACATGAAGGATTTAAGTTGCCTGAAGCATATACAATTCTTGATCTTGAAGTACCACTTCCTCATAGCAAGAGTTTTTACCTCTATGTGAAGATATTAAACTGATAATTCTAACAAAATTATATGAAGACAATACATCTATTAGGGATGATGATTTCAAGGTGAAAAAAATTTGTTCAAATTAATATGACTGATTTGTTTATCAAATCTTTACCAAATATCTTTTGAAGATGGTGCACAAGATTGAAATGCAAATGCTTAAAGATGTGAATTGATGCTCTTGGCAAGGGGAGTTAATACGCGTTGTACTCTTTTTCCCTTACAAGGTTTTATCCTACTGAGTTTTTCTTGCAAGGTTTTTAACGAGGCAACCAAAAGGCGTATTGTTAGATATGTGTACTCTTTTTTCCTTCTCTAGAATTTTTTTCCGCTGGTTTTATTTTCGTTAAGGTTTTAATGAAGTACATTATCTGTTGATTAGATATTCAGGGGGGGGGGGGTATTATAATAGAGTTCTATTTATGGTGAATGTCTATAATTAAAGAGATTCTATGGTTTATTACTTGGTGGCTAAGTCACCATCTCCCTATAAATAGAGGGTTCTATTTCATTGTAATTCATCCCAAATCAATAAGAATTCTCTCCCTCTACTTTTCTCTGCAATACTCTTCTTCTTCTTTTATTTTTTTATAACATTTTCAAAAATAACAATTTGACCTGCCCTGCCCCGCCCTGCCCCATTAGATTCTTTCCCTGCCCCGCCCCATTTAAGGTTATCCCTGACCCGCCTTGCTCCAATTGCCATCCCTAAGTCAATCAGTAATGGTTGCTCCCTTGCTCCTTACTATGCAGTATAGATATGTATACTAGTTAGAGAACTCCTCCTATAGAAGCTAATGTTTTTCCATGTATTGGTGGTTTGTCTTGTGCACCAGTTCCTTTCCATATCGTACTTGGCTAAGATAACTTTCCTCCATATGGCAGCTTCTTCTATATTGGACCTCCATAGCCAGTTAAATTAAAGGCTCTTATTATGAAGTCTCATGGTTTTCTTCCCATGGAAACTCCTTCCGCAGTTAATCTAGTCTTTATAATTCTAAATTTACTTATCTATGTGACAAGTTACTCTGAAGTTAGCCTATTTGGTGGCTGGTATAGGCTTTGTAGATATGTAGCAGAACAATCCAACATAAAGCTATTTGTAACCATAATTTTTTTGAGTCGGCCTTTTTGGTCATTATAACTTAATTCACTTGATATCATAAGAAACAATGTGTGCCTGGATGCCACCACCTCTTTAAACATAAGGATAGTTGGCAATTTGCTGCCACATTTTCCTAATCCCACTTGGATTATTTCCCCCTCCCTAATAATAATTTAACTCTCACTTAAAAATCCATAATGACTTAAAATACTATTCACTTTTAACACACTTTATATAATTTACTATCATGTTTATGTGGTACCATATAAAATAAATACACACTATTATATTATTAAAACATCTATATAAAAAATATATATATATTTTCTCAGCTTCTAATATTCTTAATCTCATATAAAAAGTAAAATTTTCATACGCTTAATTCTTAAAATGGTAAAAAGATAATCTTTTTTTCTTGTGAGAAAATAATTTCTATCTTTACAATAAAGAATATCTCATATTATGTGTATAATTTAAAGCATATTCGAAAGTAGTAATATTAGTAACTATATAAAAAATCGTATTTTCCACTCAAAATACCATATCAAATGTATATAACGGTATCGATGTTGGTAAACTTACGAGATTTTACTAACATAGTCACAAATCTTCTATAATCTCATGAATGGTCTTAATCCCTTCAAGCTCATATGTATTACTACGACTTATCCTAATATTAAAGTACGAGATGTAACATTATGATTGCTTTATATCTATATGAATATTGGGCCAACTGAAACCCCTGATTTTGAAACTTGTATTTCTAATCTACACAGACATTTACAAACTTTATATAATTATTATGCTAACATTATTGATGCTTCTGCTGCTGTAGATGCAAATATTCCTTCAAGTTCGGTTTCTACGTCTGCATCAGATGCTTTAGAGGATAATGTTGGTGTTGAAGATTATTTGATTTGGTCTACACTATGAGAGAGTCAACAAACCAATAGCAGGAATATTGATGAACTCCAATTCTACTTGCAAAAGTCACCAGAGCCCCGCACAAAGGAATTTCTACCGCTGAATTGGTGGAGGAGCAACTCAAATCAATTTCATGTTCTTTCGGCCATGGCTTGAGACGTGATAAATGTGCCAATTTCAACAGTTGTATCAGAAAACACATTTAGCCAAGCAAGGCAACAACTAGGAGATACCCATCATCCATGGAGTAGCAATGCTTTGGAATGTAACGACCCGACCAGTCGTTTTGAGCTATTTCACTTTGATTGCCAGTTCTCAGACATGACTTGCCCCGTGTGATGTATTACGACCAATGTAAATCATTGGTTTTGGTTTTCAGGGTAATCAGAATGAATTTGGAGGAACAATTCCCAGTTCATAGCTTTAAATTTGAAAGGTTTGACAAGATTTGACTTGTTTGTATATGAGACCGGATCAGGGTTTTTATGATTTGGTTAGCTCTATTAGGTAATTTGGGACTTAGGAGCGTGATCGGAATACATTTTGGAAATCCGTGGAAGTTTTAGGCTATTGGCCAAGTTGAGATTTCGGTATTTTCCGATTGATAGGTGAGATTTTGATATAGAGGTCAGAATTAAATTTCGAAAGTTGAAGTGGTTCCGTTGTGTCATTTAGGATGTGTGTGCAAAATTCTAGGTCACTCGGATGTGGTTTGGTTGGGTTTCTGATCAAAAGCGTATTTCGAAAGATTTTGGGATTCTTAGGCTTGAATCCGATGCAAATTTGGCATTTAACGTTGTTTTGAGCGTTTCGAAGATTGGAACAAGTTTGAATAATGTTATGGGATATGTTGGCGTGTTTGGTTGAGGTCCCGAGGGCCTCGGGTGAGTTTCGGGTGGTTAATCGGATCATTTGAAGTTGGAAAAAAATGCATAAAATTGCAGGTTTTGGCTTCAGTTCTGTTGTAGGTCTTTCCTCTTTGCGATCGCATAGAGTTATTTCAGGGGGCATCTAGGTTGCTCTTCGCGTTCGCATAGTTAGGGCTGCGATCGCGTAAGTTTATGCTTCTGTGAATCGCGGTCGTGTGGTCTCATTCGCGATCACATAGTTGTAAGGCTTTGGGCATCGCGTTCGCGTGAGGATATATGCAATCGCATAGAGTGAATTATGGGATGTGATTCGCGATCGCGATGGGTTTTCTGCGATCGCGATGAAGTAAAAATGAGAGCTGGGCAGAATGTTTAAAAGCACTCTCCGCGAATTTGAGGCTAAGTTCCTCCATTGTTGGTCGATTTTGAAGCTTTTGGAAAAAGATTGAAGAGGGATTCAAGGGTAATCACCTGGAGGTAATATTCTTGGACTAAAAACTCGATTATTATGTGAATTCCACCTAGAAAATCATGAAAGCTAAGCCTAAAATTGAAGAACTAGGGCTTGAGAAAATTGGACTTTGATTTGGGATTTGAAGGACCATTTGGGGTCAGATTTGAGAACTTTTGATATGTATGAACTCGTGGGGAGATAAGGAATCTTATGATGTGAAAATTTTTGAGTTTTAAGAAGTGGGCCCGGGGCTCAGGTTTTGCAAATTTTGGGTTTTTTGGTATTTTTCGATTGTTTTCGTTTGGGCTTTGTTCCCTTAGCATATTGTGACGTATTCGTTCTAATTTTGGATAGATTCGATGCGCGTGGAGGCCGATTCGAGGGGCAAAGGCATCGCGAGCTAGAGATTTAGCTGGTTCAAGGTGAGTAATGATTGTAAATAATGCTCTGAGGGTTTGAAACCTCAGATTGCACATCGTAGTGCTATATTGAGGTGAGACACATACTTGATGATCAGCGTGGGGTCGTGTACTATTGGGGATTGTGACTTGGTCCATCCCGATTGATGATTTTACTGTGTATTTGACTGAAACTAAATTGTTATCATCATAATTTGAGTTGATTTCTATACTTGGGCTTCGTGCCAACTATTTGAACCCTTCGGGAATTTTTATTACTATTTACTCACTGTTTTAACTTATTAATTGAACTCATTCATGTTATTTTCCATTGTTTTACTACTCGGCCATTGTTACTCAGTTTTGAAACTTAACTGATATTTTAAATGACATTTTGGGCTGGGAAATACTGTTTTACTAATGCTCGAGGGGCTTGTGAGTATTTTTGATTGAGTAAGTCCGAAGGCCTAGTTGTGAGAAAACAGTGATACTGATTCGAGGCCGACAACCTGAGATAGATACGCCACGAGGTGGCTTGTTGATATTGTTTATGACGCCGAGAGCCTGCCACGAGGTGGCTTGATTGATATGAGGCCAAGGGCCTAGATTTGATGGCACGAGGTGGCTTGTGATTGTGCTTGGGCCGTAAGGGTCCCCTCTCGGAGTCTGTACACCCCCACGTGAGCGCAGGTACCCATTGTAATGTGAGATATAGCCCGAGGGGCTGATATTGTACTATGTGATATCCCGAAGGGCTGGTATTGTTCTATGTGATTTCCTGAGGGGCTGGTACTGTTCTATGTGATAGCCCGAGGGGCTGGTATGGTTATGAGATATTGCCCGAGGGGCAGAGTTATTGACATTGTGTCCGAGGGGCGAATCTTTATGTGTATCTTTCATATTTACTTATCATTTTACCTGTTAAACTATGGTATTTGTGCCCGAGGGGCGGATTTTCTATGCTTATCTGCACTAACTGCTTTGCATTCATTTGCATAACTGTTGAAAAGTCATTTTCAAAAGAAGTTTGAACTGAGCTAAGATGTTTTAAAGAGATTTCACAACTTCATTGCTTTTATTAAATGGTTTTATATTGCTTCTATACAGCATGTTGATATGCTTTACGTGATTTCTTACTGCTCAGTTGTTATTTACCTTTATTACTCACTAAGTTGGAGTACTCACTTTACTCCCTGCACCTTGTGTGCAGATTCAGGTATTTCTAAACCCGGTAGCGGGTATTGGTTGATAAAAGTTAGAGTCACCGGAGATTAGCAAGGTAACTGCCGGCGTCTGCAACACTGCTTTTCTCCCTTTGTATTTCATTTATCTATACTCAGTACACTCAGACTTGTCAGTTGTAGTTAGACCCTAGTAGATGCTCGTGACTTGTGACACCCCAATGTCGGGCTGTATATATTTTTGCAGTGTTATGCAATATCTGATTAATTGAAAAGACATTAAATTGAGTCATTTAAATTATTGAATTGAATTGGGAATTGTGTTGGCTAGCCTTGTCTTCACGAGAGGCGCCATCACAACCGGGTCCGATTTGGGATTATAACAAGTTTGTATCAGAGCCTAGGTTACATAGGTCTTACGAGTCATGAGCAAGTTTAGTAGAGTCTCGCAGATCGGTACGGAGACATCTGTATTTATCCTCGAGAGGTTGCAGAACCTTTAGGAAAGACTTCATATTCTTGGAATTATTATCGTGCGTCCTTGATTCAGCTTGAAAAGTAACTTTTTAAATTCCTTCCACGTGTTCGTGTGCGTGCATGAGCACTTGTCACACCTGTTTTCGGCACGCCCCCACCCCGAGGGGTAAGAACGGGCGAAACGAGTTTTTCCAATTAAAGTG